>JALNQK010000238.1:0-33028 GCA_028458525.1 Ophiosphaerella herpotricha
TAATATATAGATAAAAGGCTAATAGGGCTAAGATATAATAGAATAGTTAAGATATATATTTTAGGGTCTATATTCCTTAATAGTATATATTATTTACGTTTCTACTAGTATATACTTTTAGGTCTTATATATATATATCTAAACTTTGTAGTTTTTAGCGTATCTAGAATTTCTAAGTTGTAGGAATATTAAGGTAGCTATACTATTCCTATATTTCCTAATATTTCTAGAGATATTTAGTAGTATATAACAATATTATTATAACTATAGATCTATGTACCTATAGCTATAGCTAAGTAGTAGATAGCTAGGTTCTAACTAGGAGTTATATAAATCTATATAGTTTATATTCTATTTAGGATCTCTATCTTATTCTAGAGGTATACGTTATAAAATTTAATACTTTAATATAATCTTATAGTTATATTTATATACATACGTATATTATCCTTTATAGTAGGAGAAGTACTTATTAAAATTACTAACAAACTTATCTTTTACCTATTAGGCTATAGAATTATTAATCTCTTATTGTTTTATTTAAGCTTTATTAATTATACCTGTTATTAGTAGCCTTTTTAGTGTCCTATCTATATTTAATTACTCTAAGAAGTCTACCTAAAAGCTATTACTTAATAGGTAGGTTTTATATATACTAACTAGTAGCTATAGCAAGCTTAGTATTAAATAGCCTTATAGTTTACTAGGAATACGTACCTAATAGTTACTATAGTCCTTCTAAAACTTATACTAATTACTCCCTCTAGTAGAGACAAATATCTCTTACTATAGTTATATAGGAATAGCTATTCTTTTATATTCTATAAGGTCTTTACTCCTATATTCCTAGTCTTATAGTAGTATTTTAAAATAGTTCCTATATAACTACCTAAGCTTAGTATCTTTAATATCCCTATATTTAAACTTAATATACTTATTTTTAACAATAATTATTTATATCTTTAATAACTTGTCTAATTGTTTCTTTTATTAATATAGTATTTCTAGTTTAAGTACTAGATATATATAGGGTTAGGTAGAGAGCTTAGAGGTACTAGGAGTTTAAGGTAAATATCGCGATTGTAATAAGAATTGCTACATCTACATATTATTTGCAAGCGACTAGGAGAGTAGTAGTATAAGTGCGGGTTGTTAGATATTACTAGGAACTAGGATAGTAAACTAGTAGTTAATAGTAATATATATATAGGCTAGCTTTATTACTAGCTCTACTTGTTAATATAAGGTATATAGAGGATTTGTCTAGTTTATCTTAGAGTTTGTAGCGAGTTTAGCTAAACTAGCGTAGTAGAGGTAAAGGAAGAGTAGGTTCTAGTACTCTCCTATCTCTAGTAACTTCTAGAAGCTAATTCTAGCTCTTATACTATAATACCTATTAATATATATATAAATATTGTTACTCTCAAGGTCTTATATATAGTTTCTCTCTAATTATAATATCTACTATAGTATACTAGTTCCTCTATTTTAGTAAATCTATAGCTTTATATATAGTATTTACCCTAAACTTAATCTAGTTTTTATAAACAATCTATACTATATTTATTATTTATATTACGTATATATAGGCTAGTAATATACTCTTACGTAAAGGAGCTACTCTTTTAGTACAAGTAGGTAGTATTATAGAAAAAAACATATATAGAGAGGAGGTTGTAAGTTCTTACAAGAAGCGTTAAGTATATTAACTTTTTTTTCTTAAGTTCCCTAATATTTTATATCTATCTCTAGGCTACAGGTACTAGTCTGTAGCCTTGCGCAGGTAAGTACGCACGTACCTAAAATTAGACCTAATACCCTAGTTGTACTAACGCCTATTAGTAAATTAGTAGAGCTAGGTAAGGTGTACTATACCTTATAGTATACAGGTAACCCTAGCTAGAGTAGCCTAGTACTACCTTAGCCTCGACGCTACTATTATAATATCGCTAAAGTATTAATACTTAACAAAATACTAATATATATACTTATACAATACTTTAATTATATCTAATAGAGTCTTAATATTTCTAACTAAATATATTATATTTAGTACTCTAGGTAACTATTTTACTTAGATATAATACTAATTTAGTAGTAAGAGGGAGTTGCTTAATATATATAGTAATGTACAGGTAGTTACTAATATTAATAAGGAATTTAACTACTAAGATAGATTTATACAAGATATAACTAATTTCTCTTTAGAGGACTAGGCGCTTAGAAATAAGTAGTTAAATCTTATATTTAATAGTATTATCAACGATTCTAAAAACGTATATATAAAGAGAACCTATAAAAATTATAAGTTATATATTTATATAATTGCGTTGAAATTTCTTAAATATAATATAACTACTATAGATAAATCAAGAAATTCTAGGTATAGGTTAATAAGTATATACTAATATACAGCGACCTATATAATATTAGTAAGAATATACTACTACTAATATATAGGTAGATAAAATATTTCTATAGTAAACTATCTAAAACCTTAGATAATACAACAAACCTAGTTAATAGACTAGATATAATTAATATATACTATAGTAGGGCAACATATACTTAGGCGTCTATATTAACTATACGTACTATAATAACATACCTCTACGTATACAAATAGAGACGTAAAAGTACGTCCTTTATAAGAAATTATACTAGAATCTAGGTAGGTAACCCCTACTTATTATAGATAGTAAGAGACTTTATATATTACTTTAAGGTATAGAAGGTATATTTATATTATAATATATAATAATATGTATTAAGGATACTAATTTATATAATAAGTACGCAAGGGTAAGACCTAGGAGAGTATATAGTTAATAAGCTAGGATACTATATAGTTACTCTTTATTATAAACGCTATTAATAGAGATAATCCTTAACTATTACTAGGTAAAACCTAACTATAGGCTAGAGTACGAAAGTAAACTATAATATTACTAGTATACGCTGTAGCTTTTATATATTTACTCTATTTAGACAAGGTTTTAAATATAAAGCTTAAACATTTCAAGATAATAAGTAGAAATACTAGTAAGATTAAGCTTATACTTCCTTTTTACAAGACTAAATAGACTAGGGGTACGTTTACTAGTATATATTAATATATACGGCTGTATTAATATATATTACAGACATTAAACTATTTTATCTCTACTATAACCTAGAGAGTCTATAGCTTAATATCCTATTACTCCTATTTTTATAGCTAGAAGAGTTAAATATACAAGAAGGATATCTCTTTTACCTATTCTTATTAATAGATTAAATTAAAATTATAGATAAACTAATAGTATAAGCTACCTCTTATATACTACTATAATAAACTAAATATTCCTAGAGCTATATATCTTTTTTAAAGGATCTCTACTAAAATCTTATAGAAATTAGTAAGCTATACTAGTTATATAGAGAGTACTTATTTTATTAAAGTAGTATATAATACTTTCTACTTGTTTTATAGTAAGATATTATAAAGATCTATAATTATAGGGGTTAGAGTAAAAAATTTAACCTAGTAACTATAATATAATACTTTATTAGCGTAAATAATAAGTAATTTATATCTAGAGAGGATTATCTAAACCCCTATACTATAGTTAGTATAAGATATATAGTATATAGTAGGACGTATACGTATAATTAAAGTAAAATATAGATATTTCTAATAAATACTAATTTATCTATATACTAAATACCTATGTAATCAATATATTAATATTATTATATCGTAAATATAGGCAAATATCGCTACAGATATTACTACGCTAGCGTATACCTAACTCCTTAAAACAGCTAGCAACACTTACGCGTACCCTAGCCTACTCCTATACCTATACACTACACCCTTATAATATAAACTTAAATTTACCTATATATTACTCTACTAATATAGTATTAACTAAGTAGCTATAGTAAGAGTAGCCTAGGAAAACAGCAAGCTTAGGCGCGTTAAGAAAGTACTACTCCTACAAGGTCTAGGCAGCAAATTTATAAAGAAATAGATATAAAGTCTTAATACTACTAAGGAATAAGTAGCTAGATATTAGGACGTATATAATATTAGCTTACTATCTATAGACAAGAGTATACTATAGAGAGATACCCTACTCCTAATAAATCCCTATAAGAGCTTTAGTTATATAGATAATTATAGTAGCAAGTTAGATAGCTTACGTATATAAATACTAGATAAGGTACCTAGACTATACTAGCCTATATTGCCTATAGGTTAATAAACTCTACCTAGCCCCCTAAATATAGCTATAGGTATTAATAATCCTAAGGTTAATAGGAGCTTAGTTTGTTATTGTCGAACTGTCTTATCTATATATTTAACAAATAACCTAGTATTAGACTATAAACTACAACTACTAGGCTAGCCTACTAGAAACCCTATTACTACTAATATTATTTAATATAACTACCTCCCTAGTTACAACTATAGACGAGCGCTAGGCTAGATAGTAAGTAAAATAGAGGAAGAGGCTAGATAAAATAGATATAATAGAAGAGAAGCTTTAGTAAGTAGTTATATACAAGGAAAATAATATAATTTTATAAAGCTAATATTATATAGTATATCTTTCTAGGGTAATAGTAATATATTACTATAGTACTATAGTTATAAGGTAGCCTATAAGGTATTATTTTTTACTATAACTATTTACGTATATAATATATACTTACGTTAGTATTTATAAGTAATTATAACTAAGAAGAATACTCTAGATAGGACTAAAGAGTAGGAGGTGCTCTCTTGCAGCTACCTATACAACGTAAGCTAATAAAATATACGTAAACTTTAAGTATAACTTATCTTATAGGCTTCTATATTAGAGATATAGTATATTAAGAAGGGTATATTTATAGTACGTATATTAAAATATCTATTCTAATAAAGAGTTTACTTATATACTACGTAGGACCTAGATATTAAGTATACTAAGCACAAAGATACTAGGGAGTTAACTAATTACCTTAGGCCTAAATTTCTAGGTAAATATAAGATCTTCTTACTACAATTCTATAAGATACTCTTTAGCCTATTTAATACTAATACTATATATTGTAAATACCTATATCTATTGTATATTCTATTAAAATTTATCGTATTAGTTATTTAATCTTTAAGGGTAGTAAGAGTCTTAGCTATAACTATTTAATAACTTAGAGGCCTTAATATAATACTTTCTTTGTAAGAGAATCCTGTATATATTAACTTATATTACAATAAACGCTAACAATTATTATAAAATAGAGCTAAACCTAGAGTATATTACGCGGAAGCGTAAGGAGTAGAGGAGTAAATAGAAAAGAAAGAAAAAATAGGCTCTAGCTAATTATATCAATATAAACTATATATTCTATTTATAATATTAATAGTTGTACGTACCTCTACTATAAAATACTAGCTAAAATCTATAAAAGTAAAAGAAAGCTTAATAGCTTTAAGCTTTCTTATAAAATATACTACTATTATTACTATCTACTTCTATAAACTAATTATATAGACTATAGATACTATACTAACAAGATATATATACTATTATATCTACTATTAAGTATAATAAAAGAGCTTAGTAGCGTTAGGGTTATATAAATAGGATACTCTACGTATATAATAATTATAGGCCTACTTAGACTAGAGTAGATAAAAGATATTATTAGCTGTAATATTTCTTCTATAGAATATTAATATATCTAGGTACTCTATATATAGCTACCTAAATAGAATACCTACACCTTACGTCTAAGTATTCTAAGCCTATAGTCTAACTAGGCAAAAGATATTATTAACTCTAAAGTTTCTTATATAGAATATAGCTATATAAAGGTATTTCTAAATAAGGGCTAGGCTAAAGAGAAGAGCTAAAGATACTAAGGCTACTAATATAGAATACCTATATATCTAGGTATTCTAAGCCTATAGTCTAACTAGGTAAAAGATATTACTTGTTATAAGGTTTCTTATATAAAACGTTATTATATCTTAGTAATTTATACCTAGAGTATAGTTAGGTAAGAAGTATTATAGGTACTAGTGTTTATAAATAGAATACTAGTATACTCTAGTGTTCTAAATATAGGCCTAGCTATATAGTAGGTATTGTATATTGCAACGTTTCTTAGATAGAATATTACTATAGTTAGCTATTCTAAGATTAAAAGTAGGCTTAGTACAAGGTAATAATAATACTAGTATTTGCTTAGTAAGGCGTTACTATATTAGCTATTCTAATATTCCTAGTAGGTCTTACGTAAAGCCCTAGTAAAATTAAGGTTCTATAGCTAGAGTATTGTATATATTAAGTAATTCTAAAGTAATAATAGGTTAGGTAAGAATATTATATATAGTAAGCTGTAATAGAAAAAGTTAGTATATAAAAATATAATATATATATAAGTATACCTAAAAGTAGAGATATTTTTTAGAAAAAACCTAGTATATATTAAGCCTTTATAGAAAAAGTATTAATATAATTAATATTGTAAAAATATTAGAAATATATTTATATATAAAATATCTATAGTATTTATTAGAAGAACTTCCTATAATATTAAGAAATCTTAAAAGAATTATTACTATTATATAATATAGAAATATATCTAGAGTATATCTATAGATATAGATTCTCTAGAGTTTATTAGAAGAAATCCCTATAGTATTAAGGAATCTTAAAAGAATTGTTACTATTGTATAATATAGAAATATATCTAGAGTATATCTATAG
Source organism: Ophiosphaerella herpotricha (assembly GCA_028458525.1). NCBI lineage: Eukaryota > Fungi > Ascomycota > Dothideomycetes > Pleosporales > Phaeosphaeriaceae > Ophiosphaerella > Ophiosphaerella herpotricha. The sequence goes on from JALNQK010000238.1 coordinate 6,744, forward strand.
ATATAGATTCTCTAGGGTTTATTAGAAGAAATCCCTATAATATCAAGAAATCTTAAAAGAATTATTACTAGTATATAATATATAAAAACACTATAGATATATTTTAGGATATAGCTCCTCTAGGGTTTAATAGAATAAACCTCTAGGATATTAAGAGTAAATAGAATAATCTTTACTATAGCATAGTATATAGAAATATTAGGGATATATTAATATACCTAGGCTATACTATATCTATTAGAAGAAACGTTGTTGTTGTAGAAGTTATTACAAATAACTATTACCTATATATAGGATAGAAAAATATATAAACAATACTTTAAAATATATATTTATAGAAGTAAATATATAAGAATTAAATATTAAAGAGTGTATTTAAGCTTAATATTTCCTAGCTAATATACTAAACCTACTATTTAGTACGTAATTACTAAACTACTAGAGTAAATAACAATTTTCTTATTACTATATTAGTAACCCCCTAAGTACTTATATTTTCCCTAAGATAACTAGCCTTTGTGTTCTTTGTAGCCTTCTTTTCTACCTTTTTCTTAAGACTAGCCTTATTATAGTAATCTTTTACCTTATCCTTTATAAGGGGAGTAAAGGCGCCTTTAATAAAGCCTAGGAATTATTAGTATAATATATAAAAATAGTTAGAATTAGTAAGAATATATACTATATAGCTCTATTTTCTTCTTACGCTTAGTAGCTATAGTAGTAGTAGCCTTAATTCTTAACCTACTAATATTAAATAACTATATTATACGTTAGTATAAAACAAATCCTTGTAAATTCCTATAAAAATATATCTAAGGCCCTACGCTTACTTTATCTATACTAAATAGCCTATTTATATACTCCTAGGCCCTAAGTAGAAAGAGTATATAAGTACCTAAAGTATATAGAATAGGCTTATAGCTTAGTAGTAATAGGAGTAAGTTAGCCTATATATACTACAATCTTATATTAGTAAATCCTAGGAAATAATAATATTACTTAATACTTACAGCCTAAATACTAGTATAAAGGTAGTACTACTCTAATATAGTAGCCTAATTATATATTAGATATAACTTAGACTAATTTATATTAATACTTACGTGTAAATAATAACTACAAGGAGTAAGTAGGTATACCTTAGTACTATTAGGTAGAATAAGTAGTATTATCTATAATATATTAGTATATATATAGAAATAATTAATATATTACTTATAGCTCTACTAGTATAGTAAGTATAGTAGTAAGGCTCTATCTACTTACCTTATATAATATTGCTAAAGAACTCTACCCTATAGCTTAGAATATTAGTAATATTATTCTAAGAAGCTTAGGATATATAATAAGTCTATATACCTTAATACTTTTTTATTACTTTTACTCTACTTTACTACTTTCTATTATACAATATAAGTAAATAGTTAAAGTAATAGATATTTTAGGGAGAATAGTAGTATACTTACTCCTTTCTTAAGAATATTCTTATACTAGTACTAAAAATACCTAATTTTTAGGGCCTAGTATTCTTTTTAAGAAATACTAATTTCTTTAGTAGTTTAATGTAGAAATATAGGAGTATTTAAGAGCTTCTTCTTGCTCTCTTTTTTTTACCTATTAGTACCTATAGCTAGTAACTTTCTCTTGTCCTTGTTTTTGCGCGTAAGAGAGAGGAGATTACTATTAGATAGAAGATTATTATTAAGTTCCTTATTAATACTAATATTTTACTATCTATTACCTATCTACTCTATATCTTACCTAATACTCCTATCTTTATTACTTAAACTAAGACTCCTAGCTACAATATTAAGAATCTTAGAGAATTAGCTACTATATAGTATAGATAGTAAGATATCTATAGTTAGGAGAGAGAGCTTAGACTATCTAACTATAGTCTCCTCCTACCTAGTTATATACCCTAAATTACTAGTTATTAGATCTACTATAATAGTAGTATCTTACTAGTATAGAATAGGCTTTAGGAGTATATCTATTAGAAGAAACAAGGATATAAGCCTAGAGTCTAGCTTTATTTATTTAAAGGCCTAGAGTAAACTCTTAAGACTACTAATACTCTTATTATTATTACTTAAATTTAACAAGCCTTCTCTATTATTATTATTAGGCCTAAAGTTACTATTATCTATCCTAGCCTTTTTAGTAGAAGATAGATTGTTATCCTTTTTCTTATAAATCTTAATAACTTACTACTTAATTCTATCTATATTTAGGGTTTTAAAAGGTAAGCCTATCTTACTATTATTATAATTATAATTAGGTATTAGAGTATTATTACTACTAGTATTCTTAGTTGTATTAGGGTTTGCACGCCTATTCTTAAGGGGTTAGCTAAAAATATCTATACTACAGCAATAGTTAGTAAATAAGCTTAAATAGTAGGTACGCGTAGAGGTAAAACCTTAAAAAGAGTAGTATTTAGATTTAAAAGATAGTAATAGGAACAAGAAAATAAGGGGTATAAGTAGTACTAGGGCCTAGCTAAGTAGTAAGGCTATAAGTAAGGAGATAGATACTATATTTCTTAGTAAGAACAAGCTTTACTAATACTATAAAGTTAGTAGTAATATATAGCTAAGATAGCTACTAGATACTATAGAGATAAAAATACTAGGCTTTAGAAAAAAAAGAGATAGGCTTTATAAGGATATATATACCCTTCTAAAGTATATTCTACCTTACTATACTATAAGCTATCTTAATTATATAGGCGTACTAGCTAATTTTCTTTCTTATAGTTTGTTATAGTAATTCTAGAGTAGTAAATTAGTAAATTATTAGTATCTCTATATAGTATATATATAAACTAATATAGTAGATAATATTATATATTTAATCTATATAAAAAAACAAGGAAAACTTATATAAAGCTATAGCTATAAGTAAGTAAGATAGTACTATTAGTAGTACTAGAGTTATAGAGTTAAGTAGTAAACGTAGTATATATTAAGATAAATAGAGTAGTACACTAGTACAAGTACTAAGAGTTTTTCTCTTATAGTAAATATAAAGTAAATATAAGTAGTTATAAGAGCTAAATAAGAAGTAAAGAGTAATATATAACTATAAGTATATATAGTATTAGCTAACTAGGACTATATATACTAATGCTATTAATTCTAGTATTTACGTACGTAGCTACCCTACCTCCTAATATTTAGACTATTACCTAAGGGTAGGAAACAGTATAGTGCAGAGGGGTTTCTTAGAAAAAAGCTTAATATCTTCGACTTTTCTTAGTTAGCCTTATAAACCTAGCGATGTAGATAGGTTTCTTAGAAAAAAGGTAGTTATCTTCGACTTTTCTTAGTTAGCCCTATAAATATACGTAGTGCTGCGAGATTTCTTGTAGCAAGGCTCAATACTACTAATATTTCTTGCTAAATTCTAGGTATATTGTAGAATCTAGCAATGTAGCAATATTCTATTTACAGAAAATCTATATATTTAATACTTAATAGTAATCTTCTAGTTTGTCGTAGATAGTAGGCGTGCATCGACTTTTCTTCTAAAATGTATCGATGAGTTCGATGTTTCTTAAAATAAAGCTAAAATATTACTAGACTATTTTTGGGTAGTCGGCGTTTACGTGCGCGGCTACCGGTACTTCCCGGCGTTTGGACTGTTACCTTTCATCTCTAAGCCCTTTGACAACTGACTTAGTTCAATTCTCCTCCCCCCAATCAGGGTCACGGCAGATGTCGTTTCGTAAGCTTTCTAGGCCATACTTGATCTACTTGCCTAAAAGTGTCTCAAGGTCCCTACAAACCTTTCCGCAATCGTTGATGGCCTTCGCAACGCCAATTTCCTTCACTTCATTCAGTGCCCCGGTATCTGCTTCTTTCGAAAACTTTAAGCTTCCCAAATCATCTTGCAACGCGGCGGCTTCATTTCAGATGTCTTAGACTACATCTGGGACCTCTTTGATGCTTTGATGAGGTCATAGAGACCCTGTATACTTCGGATTGAGACATCCGTAATACCAATAATGGCGGCAGCAATTTCAAGTCCAGACATGATATTTAGGTAGATACAATGAATGTATACTGATGTTGACTCGAATGCGGCATCGGGATGCGCAAGGCTACATATAACTCAAAGTCCTCGGATTACACGCAAGCTCATTTATTGTGATCCCAATTCAACGCACAACTGCGTAGCCGAATACAAGTGGTTTTCCTTGTACAGCCTTGTGCTGGATTTTCTATAGTGCTAACCTTGAGGAATGACAAGACAGGGAGAGATCTGTTTTGGTTGATCAAAAGCACTATTCAACAAGCTGAAGGAGAAAGAAAAAGGCGAGCGAGATGCGCTTAAGGTCTGTTTCCAGTTCTCCTATCGTCCATGTGCTGAATTCTAAGATTCTCAATAACTGAGCAGCAGGCTGAAGCCAAGCAGGCAGCAATGGCTTACATGAGACCAGCCTATCAGGCTGAAATAGCCTACACCACTTCTCACATAGGGTCCCCAAATAATTTCTCAATGCGTCCGACCCCGCTTCTTGCATGCAGCACCTATGCAGATATTTCAAAGAACCTGGCCAAGCGATACCTCACCTGCATACTCATACCACCCAACGCTAGCCTTTTCCGGTCTCAGTCAATCGCTTACTAACTATCGTAAAGTAATTTTGAGGAGAATGATATTCAATCAAAAAGTGCAGAATGCCACTACCAGCCCTGGCGGTATTTGACGGTATTATGCGGATAGGGTCCAACATTGCCCTTCAGCTAGGCGACCCTCGTAGCCCAACGTAGCGCTGAGTAATTAGATCTTTATCTTACTTGACATAGTCGGAAAACACCGAAGAATGCAAAGGTGGTTTGCACCTTAGTTGTTCGATGAATGTACGGAATATTGAAGTCAAGATCGAATCAGAAAAGACAAGGGTGAAGCTGCTAAGGACTACGGCTTATGGCTAATCTTAAGTGTCCCACCTACCTAGCTCGCACCTGCCTATAATGGTTTGTGGCTGAAGGGTGACGGTAAGTAATCCTCATCCTCAACCGAAGAATAACCCTAATTTAAGTTTAGTTGGATGTGGAAAGAGTATGCTATGGCAAAGTGTCTATCTGGTTTGGAATATCAATGCTGACCTGCAATACCATTCGCTGGTGATTCAGCATCTCCCCGCTACCCAACATCACGCGATCGGGTCATTACACATCATACGTATTACATTTGCATTTAATGACGAGTATACACACCCTGTAGAATTCTTGCGGAACACGATTCTAGCTTACTTTTGTTCTGCGGAATCGATTCCCCATAAGCTCGAGGAAGCTTATAAGAATCATATCAACCTAGTGGCAAAGATCTGCTCATCAAAGGAGCCCTATCGAACCTAAGAAATGACTACAGCGTCTACTTGACCTTAGTTGTTGACGCTCTTGACGAAATACCCATGGCACCAAGAGTTGAAATACTGAACGTTTTGAACAGCCCCTTTCTGTTCGTTCAGACATCCACACACGCGTTGTGCTATTCACACGTGATGATCCGCAAATCTAAGAGCCCTGCCTCCTACAATCCGGCCGGACACAAGAAGTCATTCTAGTAGATGACATCAATGAAGATATGAGGTGAAGTGTTTCCAACGGCTGACCGTCAACAATAGGCTATTATATCAAGCATAGTAGGCACTTGTGAAGCAGATTGTAGAGAAGGCTGCAGGCGTATCAGTGACTTTAGCGCAAAGTCCAACATAACCTTCGTGCAACGCTGTGAATGGGTTCAAACTAACAACTATATTTGTCGATGAGCTTCTCTCCATTCTGCGATTTAAACGTAGACTTGTTGCTCCGTCATACCTGGACGATGTAATCCGGAATCTCCCCGATCAGCTTTATCGGGTATACGGTCAAATACTTCTTCGTATAGGTCATGAACAGACAAAATTGGATGCGCTCAAGGCGTTGAAGTGGGTCAAGTTCGCCATTCGATCGTTCTGGCCGGAGGATCTTGCTGAAGCCTGTGCGGCCTTTTCTCGATGAAATAAGCTCTTCGATATCAATGCGTGGTCCTATCCGCATTGTCTTGACCTGGTCAGACTGCTTGCTGGTCTGATCCATATACAGCCTCCACTCACAGAAGAAGAGCAAGATCAACCTTTACTTCGCAAACACTACGTTACCCTAGCGCATTTCTCTCTTTAAGGATACCCCGACCAGATTGGTGCCGCGAAATGGGGCATCGACCGGACCTTTTACGCTGCCCAGGAAGCTCATCTTTATATATCCGAAGCCTGTTTTGCGTATCTTATCTAGAATTCTGAACATCTTGAAGATGGCATGACACGCTCCATGAGAGATTATGCCGCATCTTCCTGGCCATCCCATGTAGCTTCTTTCATCGAAGTCTCTAGTGGTTTCAATGGTCCTGCGGGCGGTCTCTCATAGCACTAGGATTACGAGCGAAGAATTCGATTGGATTCCTTGATTGCGATCTTTACGACGATGCGCCAGACTTACTTGGGATCAACAAAAACTACTGCTTAATTCGATTCTCAAATCAACGGACGAGACTAACTGCAACAATAACGAGGTCTCAAGAAATAGGCTGTCCTACACAGCCTTAGAGCTAAGTTGCTTTAGGCTAGTGATTCTGCATCCTTCCAGCTCACCGGATTCCGTAATCAAGTGCTCCTTAATAGTCGATTCATTGGAGAATTCGGCCAACTACTGCTTTCTTTCCTATATATGGGGAGACGGGGAGAAGATAAACTCTACCCTGGTGGAAGGATGCCATTTTAAGGTCAATAGCAATCTTTTTAAGGCCCTCATAATTCCCTGGCATTCTTCGTCGTTTGGCATATTTTTCATCGATTGGATATGCATCTATATGAAGAATCCCCCGGAACAAAGTCACCGAGTACAACGGCTCGGGAGCCTGATGCAAAGTGCTACCGCCGCACAGATGTGGCCGAATACATACTGCGATTGCGAATACTGCGATTGCGAGAGATTCGAACAACACTATAGCAGTGCTTGAACATTCATGCACATCGGATCTTTCCCTACTGTGCGCAAATGAGTTTTGGTTTAGACTCTTTCCTTTGCAGGAGATCGTCTTGGGCAAGAAGGTCATATTACCGTGGAAAACGCGCTTATTTCTCTGGGACGAATTGTTGAATCACTTGAATCTAAATGAATATTGTTAGGTAGATTTTGGTTGGGGAGGTGGGGGAGGACATGTTGCACTGTTGGAACAAACTGTGGTGAAGGGTTCTCTGCGTATCTCAAAGACGGTTTGCCGGATACCGGGGGTGTGCGCGGGGCTAGATGGAGAGCGAGGTCGTGTGTAGTCAGTGCAGCCTATCAGGGACGAGGACATATTGACATGGGACGATAAATACCTATTAGAACAGGCATGTAAATCCATTCATCCCCCATACAAAGTAAATTAAACCCCCCCGCATTACGTTCATTCATTCCTTCCCCTAAATATACGAAACTTTAACCCCCATCCCAATCGTCTGCCTCACCTTCCCCCACGCCCTCTCCACAACCCTCGCAACCCTCTCCCTCAAATCCCTCCTCCCAACCGCAAGCACAAACGCCAGCAGAAACAAAAACGTGCGAAACAAGGCCATGGGATTCGCCGTGATCTGGCCGGCTGTATTGGTCACCAGCGCCTGCACCGCAGCGAACAGCGTCGACGCCCGATTCGCTAGACTGGGCGGCGGCGTCGCGGGCCGCTTGGCGGGCTGCTGGCGGGACGTGTGAGGGGTGGGGGTAGGGTGTTTGGGGAAGTCAGAGGCGCGCGGCTGGCTTCTGTTTTCCTCGTCGCGCTTGCGGCGCTCGTCTTCGGCGGTGCGTTGCTCGAGTCTCTTCGCGTCCATTTCCCTCCGGCGGGCCTCCATCTGCTCTGCCTGCTGGAGGCGCAGTTTTTCCTCGCGGGCCTGGGTGTCGTCCTTTTCTTCCTTGAGCGAGTGCAGGGCCAGCAGGAAGGCTTCTTTGCGCTCGTCGTCGAGGACTTCGGACATGGTGATGAACTCGCGGGCGTAGTCCCACTCGTCGTTGCGCGGCAGGACGTGCAGCGTGTACAGCTCCAGCAGCTTGATGCGGGTGGTGAGGTCGCGCGGGGTGTCGGTGCCGTTGTGCTGGGAATGGCGGCGCTGCAGGTACGAGGGCGAGGCCATGTGGGAGGAGACGTCGAAGGTTGGGCTGGCGGTGGCGGCCATGTACGTCTCGAGCTTGGACTGGTTGAGGCGCTGCGAGGGCGAGTGGGTGAGGAGGAGGGTGGCCAGGTTCACGACGACGTCGGCGTCGACGTCGCCCTCGATGCCTGCGTAGCCGTCGCGCACCACGTCGTCCCAGATGCTGCCGTCGCGGCACTTGGACACGAGGTGCTTCCAGCGGGCGCTGCCAAAGGCGTGCTTGCCCTCCTCGGCGCCCAGCTCGACGACGGCGTTGAGGAAGGTCAGGTAGAAGCTCCAGACCTTGATGCGCGTGCCGCGGGATGCCGTGGCCACGGGGGCATGGCCGGCGAGGGCCTCGCCGCCGGGGGTGCCGTTGACGTCGTCGCGGGGGGCCGGGGTGATGATGGGCTCGATGGTGGACAGGGCCTCGGGCAGGCGGCGCGTCAGGAACAGCTGGGCGGCCTGGCGGTAGGCTTTGGCGATCTGCGAGGACTGCTGGCGAGAGGCCGAGAGCGACGAGATGGACGAGGAGAGGTAGCGCGAGCCGTTGAGGTCCTCGTAGGCGGCCATGCTTGCCGTGTTTGACCGCGGTGGTCGTGCTTGACGGCGGTGGTCGTGCTTCGCGGCAATGGCTCTATGCGAGGCTGGTTGTGGTCGAGCTCATTGCGGTGAGTCGGTGAGAACAGGCGGCGCCGTGTCGGTCGGTGTGTTGACGCATTCGCCGCCCTTGTCGACATTGGGAACCTCGGCTTGCACGACGCCCGTCACGACACGAGTCCTTGGCGTATCGTGACAGCCGAACACCAGCTCCATGGCTGAACACCGGCTTTGGCTGAGCACCAAGCGTGTTGCCTCGCGCCGTGGCCCGGCTTGTGCAAGGGCTCTGTCAAACGCCTTTCGCCGTGTTGGCTGCCGCGTCTAGGCAAACAGCTCGCGCTTGATCTTGACTGACCTCATGACTGACACCAGCCCACACCAACCACACCACCCACGCCGCCGGCATGGAGGTCGACGCAGACTCGTTCCCGCTGCATCTGCTGGGCCTCTTCATCAACATTGCCGGCGCCGACTTTGTCTCCTTTGACCTGGAGCTCTCCGGCATTCCCTCGCGCCTGCCCAACAGACAGCCCCCCAAGGCCGGTGGCAGGCCCACGCTCGAGGAGCGCTATGCGGAAACAAAGGAGGCCGCCGACCGTTATCAGATCTTGCAGATGGGCATCACGTGCGCCCGGTTTGACTACATCGCCAACACGTATGTGCTGCGGCCCTACAACGTCAACCTAAGCCCTCTGCTGGACGAGCGTCTAGACGTCGAGCGTGAGTTTAGCATGCAGAGCGGTGCAATAAGCTTCCTGCTGGGCTGTGGTTTTGACTTGGCCAAACCCTTCACCCGTGGCGTGCAGTACCTCTCACGGGAGGAAGCAGCACGTGCAAGGCAAGCCACCAAGGACCGGCTCGACAGCTCGAAGCAGCCAGCCGACCTGCACTTGAAAGAGGAGGATGTCCAGTCCCTAGACTTTATGCGGCGCGCCCGCGAAGCCATCACCGAATGGATACCCACGTCATTCGAATCGCTGACAATCACCACCTACACCGGCCAACGAAACCGGCCCTCCGTCCCCGCCATATCGCGCTTCGAAAAGCGCCTAGTCCACCAACTCGTGCGCGCCGAATTTCCCTCGCTTGTCTCCATCGGCCGCACCGACAGCGTCTCTATCATCGCCTACGACGCCCTCCGCGAAGCCGACAACACCCGCCGCATCATGAAGCGCGTCGACGCCCAAATCGCCCGCCAGTCCGGATTCCGCTGGGTCTTCGAAGCGCTCGTCAGGGGCGACGTGCAAAAAGTCGACCCCATCGACATGACCCAAAAAGCGCGCTGCGCCGCGCTCGCCGGGCCCATCGCGGACATGCGCGCGCAGTGCAACCGCGCGACCGAGCGCCTGCGCACACATCAGCCCGTCCTCGTCGGCCACAACCTCTTCACCGACATCGTGTATCTGTACCGCGCCTTTGTCGGCGCCCTGCCCGACGACCTCGCCTCGTTTACCGCCGCTGTCCATGCGCTCTTTCCGCGCATCATCGACACCAAGTTTCTGGCCACCCACGCCGAGGGCGATCTGCACGCTTCACCGTCCCTACAGGACATCGCGAGGCGCCTGGAAAACCAGGACTTGCCTGCCATCCAAGTTCATCCCGACCACGACGTGTACGCCGGTACGGACAGGTACCACGAGGCCGGGTACGACGCCTTGCTTACTGCGACTATTGCGCTGCGGCTTGGCGCCAGTTTGGGCGCTGATATGGCACCTGAAACCACCCCGGAGAAAAACGTGGAGAAAGAGAAACCCCAGCGCAAAGTCATCAACATAACCAAACTGTCGACAAATCCTTTCGCCGTCCTGCAAGATCTGTCCCTTTCCTCATCCGATGAGGAGGATGACGATGTAGAATGGCAAACGGGCTTCACCAAGATCGAGAAGCAGCGGCGCGCGAGAATGGAGATGATTCCTGGCTTTGAGAACCCGTTTTGGGAGCGGTTTGGGAATCGGGTTAGGGTGTTTGGCACCGTGGAGGGAGTCTGGGGGGTCGGTAAGTGGGAAGAGTCTGCGAAGGGGGAGGAGAATGGGGATGGGAATGGAAATGAGGGGGAGTGGGAGTGGGGTAGCTAATTGTGGATGTGTTGGGGTGGGGGGACGAGCGCGCGACGTCTTATTTTTCCCATCAAACGAGAAAAAGCTTGCCGGAAAGTGAGGGTAGTGAGGTGCTGCCTCTGGTAGGAGATGGGTGGTTGTCGAGATGGTTCCAAAGGTTGGCAAGATACGCAATATCAAGGAAATGACGGTATGACCCTCTGTCCCATTCACACTTATCTTCACTTTTCATTTTATTTCTAGCCCAGCTGCAAGAGCTGATAACAGTGCCCTTTCAGAACAAGCGAATGAATTCATAAAAGGCCACTGATGGGGTGAGTTGGGCTTGATGGAACTAGTCTCAATCCACACTAGTTCGTTCACTAATCGCACTCCGCCGCCAAGACACACTTCAGTGGCAGCGCACTTACAACGGAGTGAATGCTATTCGTCGCAGTGCAAATGCGAGAAATGCGGTGGGAAGAGAGTAATCGGCGCAAGGCAACAACAAAGCACACACCAAACCAGGACACACGATTCGTTTGACAAGAAGTAAAGGATGGCAGGAACGACATCACGTCTCGAGTCCACGCCGTGTATAAAACCCAGGCCAAAACCCAGGTCAAAACCCCAAGTCAATCTACACACATCTCTCTCCCTTCCAGCATAAAAAATGTCCCCCAAACGCATCACCGTCTTCGCCGCAACAGGCGCCCAAGCCTCCTCCGTCCTCCTCTCCCTCTCCCGCAACACCACCACTCCCTTCACCCTACGCGCCACATCCCGCAACCTCACCTCCCCCTCCGCTCTCGCCCTCACCTCCGCGATCCCGGCCCTCGATCTTGTCCAAGCCGATGCGTGGGACGCCGCATCGCTACTCGCCGCGTTCGCAGGGTCCTGGGCCGTGTACGTCAACACGCCCTCCGACGCCCCAGAATTAGACGGCGAGGAAAAGACAGAGGTCGCCATGGGCACGCGCATCGTGGACGCTGCAATCAAGGCGGGCGTCCGGGTGCTGGTATACAGCGGCTTCCCCAGTGCGCGCGAACTAACAGCAGGCAAAGTCCCCGTCGCCGCCTTCGACGGTACGTACAACCCCCCGTCCCCCCCCCCCCTTTATCCCCACCCTTACCCACACCCCACAGACAAGCACGCCATCGGCGCATACGCAACATCCACCGGGGCATTTGACGCCGTGGTCCTCGCGGCCCCGGGCTGGTACACAGAGAACTTCCTCGACCGCACCGCCGCCCCCGCTTTCGGCGGCTTCCCCTTTTTCCCACAGGACGACACGCTGGTGCTGCGCGCGCCGCGCTGGGGCGGCGCCGAGCGCGTCCCGTTTATAGGCATCGCGGCCGACTACGGCGATATTGTGCATGGCATCTTACTCGCGCCGGACGAGCACAATGGCAAACTCGTGCAGTGCGTCAGCGATGTGGCGTCGCTCGAGGGTGTTGTTCAGGCATTTGAAAAAGGTATGTGTGGGCCGCCAACTGCAAATTAATTGACGACTTTTTGGGTCTGATTTATTGTGTGTGCCACAGCGACGGGCCGCAAGGCGCGATTCGACGAGGTGCCTTGCTGGCGGGATTTTGAAACATATGGCGTCCCCGCGTTGGAGACGGTCAAGGGCATGTTTGGGTTTTGCCAGGAGACTGGGGGCAGGTATTTTGGGGCGGAGACGGAGGTGGAGACGGCGAAGGGGTTGAAGGGGAGGGCTGTGGAGGCGTGTGGGGGCAGGGTGGAGGATATGGAGTTGGTGACTCTTGAGGCGTTTTTCCAGAGGGAGTTTGGTGGGGAGTAGAAGGTGTTGGGTGGTGGGGGGAGAATTGCGTTGCGTCTGGCTCTGTGTGTTGTTTTGCTTGCATGTTCAGGGGTTGATAGTGTAGGTCATTGAAATTGAGGCGAGATGATTTCTTAATTTTCTAAATGTGCGGTTGTTAGAGATGTCTTCTATAATGCTACTCATGCTATTATTGTTAGGACGCAGCTCTACTCCGCTACGCCAAACAACCGAAAAGCCGCGAATAATCAACGACGTTGATGATTGGAGTAGAACAGGGTATATTGTACGGGGACCCTCGGTCCAGAACCCCCCGGTTTATGCGCTTGCGCGGCCGCTTCGCAGCCTTACAGACGGCCTGGTGAGTATGTGAGAAGTGGTCCAAATGATGATATTGAGAATTAGTAATATGGTTCGAAGGATACTACCACTTAACTTATTCGTAAGCTACAAAATGAGTATTAACCGTGGTATAGTAGAGGGATGAATGTGTAATCACGTGATACTTGCAGATCGATCTCATATACTAGCAGAGTGCGCCCATGTCTAGATTTTACCGAAAAAAAATACTATGTAGCATACAATGATAGGCTCTATCTTGATTGTCCATCATTTCTTAGCTAAGAAATCATGTCCAGTGCAATACTATTTCCCTTGTCAGATGTGACGCTGCCAGCAGTGCGAGCACGCGAGATCGAGATGGCGATCGATTGGGCGCGCACGCGCACGTGCGCTATTAGCTAAGCAAGCTTATATAAATAACTCCCCTGAACTCAGCTGAGACATAGGAGACACACAACTCGATCAGTCAATCAGAGCCAGCAATTACTGCAATCAATCAATTATCCATTTATCACAGATATTTATTACATACTTGCTCAAACCTCTTCAATCAATTGATCCACCTGGCCGTTGCCAAAAAGCCTTTTCAGTAACCTCCATATCAGACCCCTCAAATCTGACATCCCTAGGTACTTGGGACGCAACTGTGACTCGCACAAACGTCGCGAAAGGACTTGAACAAGCTTAGGACCACTTCCGATGGCGCTAACCATCTATCTCGGAGTGTTGGTACCTGCCTAAATAGGAAACCATTCTAAACGCTGTGGATCGCTGTGAATGAGTGTGAAGGTCCATATCACGTGCTGACGCGTTGTGGGCAGACTCGACGCGATTAGCCCAAAAGCGGGGTCAATCGGGGTCCACCAAGCGCATCAGCGATTCGCGGCTGTCAAGGGCGCCTTGCAAATGAATCCATGGCTATTTGGTTACTTCATATCTGCAATTCAAGTACATATTTGCCCGATCCTCTCTTCAGGGACCTCGATACGCATCTAAGCGGTAGCCTCTACAGATTTAATCCCCACCTCCACCATCTTCGCTTTTCCCACTTCCTCGACCAAGCCATCATTGTTCTTCTCCACAACATCGGTCAATTCCAAATATTTCAAATTTGCAGTCCAGCCCAGATCGTCCCCGAAATAGCTCTGCATGACATCGACGCCGTACTTCATCCCGTTTACCGGATCGTACGTGAGGCACTGCTTGCCAATAGCAAGCCCAATGACTGCTGCCCAAGCTGGCAATTCCGTAACTGGATGCTTCTCCGACTCTGTTGCCGAGGGGGAAAGTTCGGAGTTCAGCATTGAGGCGTAGATGTTTTGTGCGGCGGCTTGACCCATGACCGTTGCGCTGCCTGCACGCTTGATGCCCGACCAAGCAATCACGTCGCCAATGGCAAAGTGTGTCGATGAATTGGAGATGGTGTCTTTGAACATGAGAGACTGATGAACTATGATCTCCTTATCACCGTTCAAACACTCCAACGGCAGGATATCGGTGGTTGGTGTGCCCTTCTTCGTCGAGTCAATGACAAAATCTGCTACTATAGTTTCGCCATTGGCCAAGGTAACAGTAAATTGGCCATTGGGCTGTTCTGTAATGGAGGCACGGCTTCCAAGAACGAGATTGACACCTTCTTCTTCTAGGAGAATTCGCGCGCGGTCCTTGACGTCTGATGGTAGTGGTTCTGAGGATAGGACTTCGCTTCGGGAGTGTACGAGCGTTACTTCTATTTGTGGGTAGTAGTTCTTGATCTCGGCCGCGAACTCTACGCCTACGGCTCCCGCTCCAATTACAACTATCCTCCTTCCTTCGTACTTGGATGGATCGCCGCCAGTAATCTTTTCAATGAAGGCCTTTCCATCGCTCAGGTACTCTTCATAGCTGCCCGACTTCGGTACTGCGGGCCAATGCCTCTTCAGACCTGTCGCTACAACAAGGTAGTCGTATGTTTGGTGTTGCGTTTGCCCGCTGCGGTCACACCACTCCGCAATCTTGGCCTTGGGATCAACCCTCTTCACACTTCCATGTTTGAAATGCAAGTTTGGCTGCTTTAGTTCATTCAAATGACTAAATCTCCTCCACATATGGCTGGTATACTTTGGCGTAACATGTGCGAGTGGTGCGCCGACGGAGTGGACTATGATACGTTGATCAGTACATGCAATGTGACGTATGTATGAGTCGTGACAAATTTCAAGTGGGGTTCGGAAACTCACAGTACCCATCGCGCTCATCAATAACGGTAATTTCAACACCCCGATTGCTCTTTGAGCCTTTGAAATCCGGCCCAGGATAGACGGATTGGCGAGCTTTGCCTTGGGAATATTCAAGCAAGTTTATGACAGTGGAGATGCCGCCATATGCACAGCCAATGATGAGTACTCGGTGAGGGTTTGAGAGAGCGAGATTACCAAATGCCTCTGTTACATTGGGGAGTCTCATCTTGAAAAATTAGCTAATTTATAGTTTATGAGAGTGGTGACAGTGGAAAGAAGGATGAAGGAGGATGCGATGATCAGATAAGATATCAGCACTACAGAGTGGCAGGCCCCGGACACTCAACCGACATCGGAAATCACACGCGTATCCCACTATCCGTCTCCAGCTGTTGACTAAAGTGTCCTCATGCCACGAATAATTTACGCGGAGGGTGCTTGCGAACATGTGATTGGAGAGGACCGCGTGCGGCTTATCTGATCCGCTGAAAATTTTATCTGATCCGCTCCTAGCGCACTTGGCTAGTTGGAAGCCCCACAATGTCAGGGTGCCTGACCTCCGCCATCCAGTAGAACGATGAATGCCATACGTGCAGATGCTTGAGACTAAGCCGATCTGGTACTGGGTAGCATTAGTAGTAGAGCCAAGCCTGTATCACCGTTTTGCTACCAGGCCGCCTACCATGGCCTGTAGCTCGTGGGTATAACCTCGGGACTTTCCCAGATAGGCTTGATGTGCACGTCACGATGCATGGATATTATCAACAATGCTCTAACCGTATCTCTCCAATTGCTATTGACAATTCTAGGAATTGATATGGATTTTTAAAGATCCGAGAAACAAAACACCTTTCCGTCGTATTCAGAAGAGTCCTCCGCTTTCAGTCCGGTAGTCGACCCCGCATTTGGTCCGGCGGCCTAATCCTAACCCTTCCAAGGTTCGACAGACATTCACGGATATGAGATAGCAACGCGTACGAAGATATTATATAATGAGGGCGTTCAGTGCCTTTCTCTTGCCAGAGGGGCTATTTCATATTTAGTAATTTCAAACATGGTTTCTCTTCCAGCGGTTCTCGCATCGAATGCTCAAATTCCCAAATCTCTTCCAAAACGACTGGTCGCTGTTTTCGCTGGCGCAACAAGCGGTGTTGGTGAGATTTCACTCAAAACACTGGTAAAATATGCTGTTGAGCCACGCATCTATCTTTTTGCGCGAAATCAAGCATCAGCCGAACGTGTCATTGCCCAATGCCGACAGATCAACGCTCTTGGGGAGTACATTTTCGTTGGAGTGGATCTGAGCTTAATAAAAGAGACGGACAAAGCATGTGAACAGGTTCAAAGGAAGGAGAAAACGATCAACCTAGTAGTTCTAAGCGCAGGGGAGCTTCGATTCGACCCTCCTCGTGAGTATTTCCTGACATTGCGCACTGAATGATTTAGTGCTTACATATTCCACTAGTTACATCGGAGGGTCTCCATATCTTCCTCGCAGCATCAACATACACCCGCTTTCGCATCGTGCAGCAACTTCTTCCACTCCTCATTGCCTCCGCCTCTACCGATCAATTGGCGCGTGTTGTAGACGTTGCAGGCGGCACATATGAAGGCAAAATACAGACTACCGATCTTGCGGCCATGCATATCCCAATCCCACAACTCCGACCCCATTTGGCCAGCATGCACACATTAGCTTTGGAGAGCTTGGCTCAACAAGCTCCAACTGTAAGCTTCGTACATGACTTTCCTGGGGCTGTGTATACGAATCTAGGCGGGGGTTCGATGGCGCCACTGAATTTACTTTATCGCTTCTTCATCAATATGATATACATGCTGCTAGGAAGTTGGGTATTCGTTCCCATCGAGGAGAGCGGCGAGCGACATGTTTTCTTCGCAACAAGCATGGTTTTCAAACCAAAAAGTGGCAATTCGAAGGGCGTGCCCATTGGGAGTTTGGGGGTTGCAAATGGAAGTGATGGGGTGAGTGGAAGCGGGGTTTACTCGGTGAATTGGGATGGTGAGCAACGTGCGGCCCAAGATAAAACCGCACTTTTCGAATTGAGGAAGACGGGCGGGAAAGAGATGGTGTGGAATCACATGACCACAGGGTTTGACCGGGTAACTAGGCGCATAGATTTAGCTTAATTACTTACATTGTCTCTAAGTTATCTCAAGTAGTAAATTATAGAGTCACAAAGCACGACCGTATCTGCAGGACTCGTGATAGGGTTGGGGGGAGGACAAGAGATGCGGATGATCATTTTGACGATAATAGTCACGCTCAGAGACATGCACGATGTGCAACACCATGACAACCGCCGCTGTTGCCCCACCCGAGTTTCTCCATCGCCAGCTGTATTGCCGTGGTTCAATAGGCGCTTACGGCCTTTCGACATCGTCCACATCCGGGAAGAGGCGCAGATTCATGCATGAATGACATGCGGGGCCCGAATTGTCCTAATTGCCGTCGAACGAGAAGATCTAATTATTAATTCAGGCCTTCGTTTCCCAGCAAAGTCCACAAGGTCCTCGACATTAGCAGGCTTCAATTACTTGTACACCCCTTTAACGGAATATAGCCGCGGAATCGAAACAGGATGTTGGATCTGCCTAAGGCCAAAGTTGCGACTCGCCCTTCCGAGGTCGTCAAGCAATATGAATTGCAAGGCTAATGGGCATTACACCAGCTCGCCTCGTCTTCTGATTTTATGTGCCTCCGGTGCGACAGGCGGAAGTAAGCAAAACTTATAGCTATACGTCATAATCAGTGGGATGATATTTACTATAGGCCTTGATGCGGTTAGATGCTATCAGAGGCAAAGTGAGGTCCGTGGTTGAGAACCTTGAATCGCATCAAGACTTGTCAAACTAACGTTGAAAGTCCAATACCAATAATGTTCCTAACTACCCTCGATTAGCTTTAGGAAAAGTCTTCTCTCATTCTTTTGGACGGTTATGTGGATCCTCTTTTGGAGGCCGTGGACAGAATGATTGCGATTGGCCGAACTAGTTGAGTATAGCGTATTAGCTACGCGCTAGACTACGGAAACCCTAGGCATGACGGTGGGTTCCCGCTCTGGCCCCCAGCAAGACCCTATTCTGGGGTTTAGCAAGCTTTCGGTTGCCGTTTTCGGACCTAACTTGTGTCTATTTCCTAGTCTCCCTTTCCTATCTCTGTCTAAGTGCTGAATATACCGCTCTCAGGCGTCGCTGAGGACTATTCGTCAAAGCCATTAGGCTATCAGTGGTGGGTAATTAGGCTACGACATGTGTCGCAATCGGAGCAGGGGTTTAGTAGGATATACTCATGGAAGAATCCGAGCCAACATATTATTGATTAAGAAGACCTTTTAGTGGGGATCACCGGCCCCTACCCACTGGGTGGGGTCCTATCGAAGCCTGAGTGTGGGGAATAACTCTTTAGAAAAGGAGCGCATCAAGGTATCTGAAGTCCTCAGCGTTCAAGTCTCGGACCCCTATCATTCCGGGCAAGCCGCCGTCGTAGGCGGTGCCATAGCGGATAAGGATGCCGGCCTTTCCTGCAAGTTTTATCAGTCTCGTTTGAGGCTTGGACAACCCGGTCTGTTCTCTGAAGGCCCTCCAGAATGTATCCTTTAGGTCGTCCGCGTTGTCAACCCATTTCCATCCGCTAGAGCCCATGCTGCCGAGGGCGTTCTCTAGTGCGTAGAGAGTGAAGCTGAAGGGTAGGATACTCGCGCCAGTCCAGTCAACAACGCCTGTGATCTCACCGTTGTCAGGGCCGACTAGGATGTCCACCCCGTTGAGGTCGCTGTGCGTGAGGACCAATGGATAGCATCCGTCAAGGAGCGCTGCTAGCAATGTCACCACACCAAACCCCCTCAGATGAAGTAAATGACGACAACAAGCTAAGGCAAATAGCTTTAGAGAAGGTGTGAAACCCTCGAACAATATTCAGAGATGTCTTGAAAACCAAAAAGAACGTGTAAAAGTTTGGCTTCGACGAGTCCTCCCTTGAAGTTAGCTCATGGACGCATCATGACGCGGACGAGGTCCTACAACACGACGAAGATCACCTTGCCGTGTTCAAAGCGCCAACAAACAGCGACCGGTTTGAATGTATAAGGGTACGAACTAAGAATGACGTACGGAAGACGGAATGGGACGCAGTTGAAAAAGAAGGGCTGTATATAGGAAGGGTGCCAGCGGGATGTCTTTTTGAGGCTTTATTTGTTCTTGAGAAGATTATCACTCTGACCTAAATGGCTATTTTCGGTAGATTGTATTCCCTGCTCCATTTGATCGTCATTCGTCGTGGGGTCGAATGCACAATCATACCAACGCGATCCTCCGCTAGGATAGTCAAAATGATACTCTGAGGTTCTCTAACCAGTTCCATAGCTGCTTGTTCCTGATAAAAACCTTCATAAATTTCGTCCCACACATTAGGAGCTACTCCATATGCCATTTTAATCCCTTGTCCTGCCCTTACATCTAGCACAAATTTAGTGTATCATCATTTCAATTAGCCTTGCAATCTACTCACCTGTGGTCATAATGGTAATCTCCTGTTCTGTGAAATAATCTTAGAGCGGAGATAGGACAATTTTGCACTCTCTACGTACCTATACGAGGACGCTTTTGAGGCCTCCGGTCCAGATCCTTGTCCTCTAGTTCACGATAGCCTTATCGTGATGAATTGGGCTAGCATTCAATACAGACTCATTACTCACTTCTTCTGAACGGCGCTATCCCCTCGAGTTCGGCATTAGCTGCTACCGCCACCTGGAAGTCCCTGCGAAACATCCACTTCAAAGGAAGATTCTTCTTTAGCAGGTACTGAGGTGCCATGTCGAGAAGATACGTGAATTTAGTCTTGGCCATTGTAAGATGCCGCGATTAACAGTAACGCTTCGCAGCCTAGGGAGCGCAAATTCTCTCACCGCGAGCCATTTTTGTTTCCATAGGCCTTCATAAAACCCCGTATCTTTTTTTCACGGCTTCTGGGAGTTTTAGTTTCCTGTAGCTAACTAACAGTATTCGCAGGTGCATGATGCACCGCAGTTTGGGCTAACAACCCTGATAACTTCGTTTTCAGGTTGCCGAACCCGGAGTCGTTAGCACTGATATCCCACATCTGCTCTTCAATGAGATCTAACTCCTTCAATACCCCATGAAAACTATGCATGGCTGAATGAAATGAGAAGCGGAACGGGCGAACAGAGGATTCCACTTTTGAACGCGCTGGAGCGAAGGCGATGAAAAGGGAATTTCAACTCGAACGCGACTGGGCGGAGCCCGCAGAGAGGATGATTTGAATTCGATCGCAGTAGGACAAAGATGATCGAGAGGAGGTTTTCTCTCACAGTTGGACGAATCAGCGTCCAGTTACAGCGCCGGCCGTTGAATCTCTATCTTGGAAATGAGCGAATCGGAAAATCAGCGGGACAGGCAAGGATCCTTCAACCTCTCCGCGCTCTCCATACGAGGTTTTGAATGCTAATGCGTCCTGTCTAGATTCATGCACGCAAGCTCCGAACACGTCCAATGCTTCCCATTGGCGATGGATGGAAGAGCGCAACACTTGGACCTAGGCGAATAACGCGCCCATCAATCGGTCTGTACGCCTCTTTAAGCGTGTGCGTAGTGAAAAGAATGCTGCTCTTGCTTCTGCAGCCGTACTCGACAGTACTAGACGAGCACAGATGAGAGGAAGGGACTTGGGCGCAGCAGATGTTGCTATACCATTGCAATCTCACAATTACGAATATGCGCTCACAGAGTGACTGAAAGTATGCATCGTTAAGAAAGGGATAGTCGGGTTCAGTTCCAAATACCCCAAGTCTGAATGCATGCCGAGAACTACGCGGTCTGCAAGCCTCCTCACACCTGCAGGCATCTCCACGATGAGCAGAATGCCACCACTTCTACAGCATTGTTTGGCAGTGCCAGGGAATCCCGACGATGGAAAAAGTGAGGCATCAAGTATGGGCAAGCGGCGTAGGATAATAGGTATAAAGGTCTGTGATCATTTGCCAGTTCTTCATTTCACACACCCATCTGTGCATAACCTGCTTGGCACGCCTCCTTCACATTGCATGAGCTTTCCTCGTTTTAAGCACGTCAAACCATACTTGGTCCCTTCACCGCATTTATCTATCGGGCTTCTTAGCGCCCACGTCTAGCTCATCCTTTCCACGTCACCGCAAAAGAACGGCCTTACTATCGGTTAGAGCATCCAGCCGCTTCTCCGAGAGATGCTCATGATCGCAGGCTATCAACTTCAACGCCAATGGCATCCCAGCAAAGACAGTCCGGCTCACCGTAAGTTATGACAAGCTCACCCTTCTGTAATAGCATTATTCGTAGCGAGGTGCTCATGTTCGCAGTCTTCCCCTCTCGATTTCCATATCAGCTACGCCTCATTACATGCCTAGTGTAAGTGACAGTGGTAACACTTTTAGGAGCGGGAGGCTCATCCTGTCAGGAACCATATTTATCACTTACCCACAATCCCTCACGCCCTACCCCCAACGTCTATCCATCATGTCTGTCGTTCAATCGAACTCCCACTCGAACGCTTCTAAAATAGGAGGCCAGGGCACCCCCTCCACCTTGGGCGCTTCTAATGCAGTAGGCGGGCAAGTCAATGCCTCCACAGGTGATAACGGAGAAGTCAGCAATGCCCCAGTTGAGCGCAATCCGACCGCCACCGCCTCGGATTATGTAGACTCTATTGTCCGAACCAGCTCCGAACCCAACCCACATCTTGATGCTTTCTCTAGACCTTCTGAGAGAAGAGGGGTGACTGATGGCACAACTTAGTTAGATTTAGCTGTTCTATAGGTGGTCTTTAGCAAAAGTCTTGTTGTTTTTGGCTCTACAGTGATCCGTTATTTTCAAGTCAAATCATAGTGCCTCAAGCTTCTTATGCTGAACTTCCTTTTTATCCTTGTCCTAATTCCAGTCTTGATCCTGACTTCCCAGAAGATAGCTCTTCCGAGCTTTCTCTCCAGAGCTCTTCTCTCCCAGGAGCTTTCTTTTCCTAGGACCTTTTCACTCCTCAGCGACCTTCTCTTCTCGGAGAGGTTCCTCGCGGAGCCCATTTCAGCTTGGAGCAGTTCCTTGCAGAGCCCATCCCAGCCCGGATTATCGTCAAAATCCGTTCAGACCCGCTGATATTTGAATAGGGTGAATAAAGGGTTGGGGTACCTCGTCTCTTGTGAGCGTTTCGGTTTATTAGGACTCGCTGAAGCAATATTGTTGCTCGGACTCGTGCACTTATAAGTTCCGAGATAGTTCAGCCTAGTGCTTTTCTTTCGCTATTTGGTTTTTGCGACAATATATACCCTGAAAGCAATCTTGTTGGGAGGACATATTTTCTGGCGATATTTCCATTCCAGGAGTTTGAGAGTGCTATGGAGACTCCGATGTAACCGTGCACCAGTTACCGGATTATCAGAATAACGGTAACGCAAGCACCGTGAATGTCATGCATGAATTACGAGAGTAGACTGTATGGCAAAATAGTCTCGTAAGGTATAATCTTCAACAAGTTACTAACTTACTGAGCTGATGGTCACTAGGCTATAAGCTTGAATATGTGCTTTAGAGTAGGGTTGTGGAAGTAGGGTTAGCAAAGCGATTCTAATGTTGAGGTTACCGGATTCTGAAACGGACTATTAACTGGTTTAATTTATAATAATACGCTTCGGAGTGGGTGGTGGAGACTGGCCTTTGAACAACAGCCTCAACAGCAGTAGTATTAACGTCAGTAGAGGGAGATCTGAATATGGCCATTTGCTTTATGACTTGCCTCAATGGTCTCTCTTGCATCTCTCTCCGCTCCGCCTCGCGCATCTTCCATACGTAATCGGGGTCACTCTTCCGTCGCCTCTGTACTCTTCTAGGTGGACATGTTCCATTTGCCCTTCGGCCTATTGGTCAATTTTAAGAGAGTGGGGAGATGTGTAAGGTTTTCAACTTGCTGGGTGAGTCCTATGTACATGGGGTGATGGATGGTGAATTCTGGGTCAAGGAGGAGCGATTAGCCCGTGATGATCTGGATTGGTCCAAGAAACTCTCATCAAGGATTATATTGCTATAGAGTCTCGCATTTTTCCCATTGGGGTCTGGAAGCAATCAAATCAATCTGTCTAAAGCTTTGATTTCGAATTATCGATCTTGGCAATACACTCGATCTTAACGTCTGTGCCCAATGGTAAAGCTTTTACGAAAACGCATGTACGAGCCTAAAGTGTCGTTAGATCTTAGTTTTAAAGCAACACCTCGGCGTGTCAACTGACTGGTTTTGGGTCCGGAAAGAAGGACATATAAACTTCGTTCATGGCACCAAGGTCTTTTGGCTCTACAAGGGAAGATGTTGACCTTGTTCACATGTCTGACATTGGAACCTGCTTCCTCAAGTACAGCAGACAAGTTTCTCAAGATTTGTGCCTTTTTTGGTAAGGGATAATCTAGTTACTCTGGCTGGCCGCTTGTAGGTATCAGCTTACGGTTCTGTCTTTTACGGTGCCTTTTACTACAGTTCTGGTGGCTGGATCCATGCCTACCTGACCTGAACAATAGACGGTGTCGCCGTCTTTGATGGCCTGTGATAAGAACGGCGGAGGTCGTGGTGCGCCATCTGAGAGAATAGCAACTCTTTCGTTTGCTTTGCTGTGGGTCATGGAGACAAGAGCTGGTCAATAAGTGCGGGGTCTGAGGAGGGGCAAACGGAACATTCGGAGCTACTCTTATACTGTACTAGCGCAAAAGTTTGGAACGCCAAGCTCAACTCACCGTGCACCTCCAAACAACCTCACCACTTCAACCCACCACAACTATGGCTGCACCGCGCCAATTTGGACAAGAGATAGATGGAAATGCTCGCAGAAAGCCAAATATGAGTCTGGAGGCGCGTAACAGGATTGTTGGGATGGTATTGGCTGGTGCAGGGCACTCTGAAGTTGCGAGCCAGTTCCACTGTACACACTCAGCTGTAAGCAAGATTATGAAAAAATACCGCGAAACAGGCAACGTCAAAGATAAACCTCGTAGTGGCCGTCCACCTATACTATCGCTACACCAGAAGAAGCTCATCTACCGCAAAGCTCGCGCGCAGCCAAAGCTAGAGTACTCAGAGCTTGCTAAAGCTGCTGTATTAGTAGCAGCAGATAGGACTCCTTCAAAGCTACCTAGCTACGATACATTATACCGCTACCTTAAAAGTCGTGGCCTTACTAAAAATCTATACAAAAAGCAACTAAAACTAAATCGCAGTTATACTTAAAAACACCTATAGTTCTACTAACAATATCGTTACTTTTAGTAGCACTTACGCATAGTTAAATTCTTAGATAAGTACTCTCTTTAGAAGGGCACTAGCTATAACTGTAAGTAGTACTTTTAGTTTGCGTAGGAGAAATAGAAGCTAGAGATAATAACTAAGGTTAACGTCTATTAGCGCCCTACCTAGATAGTTGTCAGATTTAAGGGGTTTGATATGGAGGTTACTGAAAAGGCTTTTTGGCAACGGCCAGGTGGATCACTTAATTAAAGGAGTACGAGCAAGTATGTGATAAATCTCTGTAATAAATTGATGATTAATTAAGTTAAGTGAGTTGCTTGATCGCTCTCATTCTATCTGCCTCTGTGCTCCTCTTAATATCCTCAAGATTCTCAGCTCGCTCAGGCCTCTACCGGGGCGAGCCTTTGTTTGGGTTGAGTTTGTTGAGCCTTGGCCAAAGGGGTGCTTACGCAAGGGCGCCGCCTCAGTCAAAGCGCGCCTTTGTGTAAGATGCGCTGCTTCATGTGCCGGCGCTCACCTCAGCTGAGTCCAGATGCACCTGGAGGCTACTAGTTTGCTGGCTCAGCTGCTGGCGCGATGCTGGAGTTGAGCCTCGCCATGGTTGAGGTTGCTCGCCGAGCTCTTGGCGCGCGCTGGTGCACGTGCACGTGCGCGCGAGATCGATCGCCATCGCGATCTCGATCGCCATCTAGATTGCCATCAACGTCACCTCATCACTGCGAGCCCACGAGCCAGCTCGCAAGCCAGCTCACAGTTAAGCTCGTACGTGAGTTAGATCGTGTAAGTATGTGTATAGGCCACGGCGTAATTCCATTTGTAGCTGGCTGCATCGCTGATCTAATAGTTCAATCTGACACACCCCTTCAGCTTAAGCCTACTCAAGCTGGACCGAGCGTTATATCGTCAAGTTGATTCTGAATTTCGTCAAGAGGAGCCTTGTACTGCACCTAACGTACCTCTATTTGTACCAGTCCAAGCTGAGTAAGGAAGTGTTCCTATTTATTAGCCAGCAGAACTTTAGTAAAGCTATCAGCAGTTATCTCAGTTGATAGAGTATATTAGACTTGAATCCGACCAGCTAATACCTCCTGCCTTAGCCAGTAGTTGTATATATCAACGTGCCTCAGCTTAGTCTAAAGCTTGGCCAGTTCTTCAGTTACGAGCCGGATCGTCTGCGTATTGTCACACTAGATTGTAATTTGACGTATAGGCAGTTTAACCTGCAGCTTATCGAGTAGTCGAGTTGTAAATAGAGCTTCTTTAGCCACTTGCAACAAGGCTAGGAGTTCGGCTTCAGTAGTAGACGTAGTAACTATATCTTGCTTATTTACTCGCTACGCAATTAGTCTGTTAAAGAGCTTAATTGTGTATCCTTAAGAGCTTCTTCTATCTATTGTATTGTCGGCAAACAATGCATCACTAGCTACTTGAAGTAAGTCCCTACCTCTAAGCTGCAGAGCTAGCTATCTCGTAGCTAATAGGTATATAAGAGCTCAGTCAGCAGCGTTATAGTACTCTAAGCTAGGATTAGACAGGAATTGTACTAATCGTAACGTTGCAAAAGCTATATCTAGTCGCGTAGTAACTGCGGCGAACAGTAGTAAGCCAATTTTACGCTAGTACTTATTAATTTCAGATAGAGTTACATAGCCCTTATTAGACTTAAGCTTAATAGTAGCTATAGGCGTATCGTATTGTACGTCTCGCTTATTAGCAAGCTGGCTAATTTTGTCAGCGTACGCTACTTACAATAGCTAAATAAGACGTTAATCTCTTTATCTTATAACCTCTACTCCTAGGAACTACTATAGGTCTACCCTACTAGTAATAGTATATTTCTCTTTTAGGAGCCTTT
>JALNQK010000239.1:0-33012 GCA_028458525.1 Ophiosphaerella herpotricha
AGAGTTTTAAGTAGCTATCTAGTAGCTCTACTTAAAACTACTTGCTCTAGCTACAACGTTAACCTGCTAGTAAAATTTAGAAATTCTAAATTACTCGTAAGCCTCTAGTTACTACTCTACTACAAAATCTTATAATAATAGCTATTGTGTGTGGCTCTGCAGCCTTATCTTTGAGATCGCGACTTTGGTGGGGGGTGGGCATTACGCGAACATGGGCATTACGCGCACAGACACGTTAAAACGTGCCATATAGAGAATCTCTTCCTCGTCTGCCTCACAAGTGCAACACTGAGTAATACCAACATCGCCACTTTGTATCTCTTACTTTCAAGGTCTTAAGATATGGGGGTCAAGATCCATATCATGAAGGCTTTAAAACTTGTATTACGTGCTCGGGATGGAAGGCACAAAACACAAGCCCCAATTCCCTAACAAAGGAAAGTACTAGGGCGGAATATAAACTTTCGCTCGAAGCATTTAACGCGGCTCATTGAGATATTATCGACCAACTTGACTGTATAGAAATCTTAGACTGTATTTCGTCGCATAGGTTGGGTTCCATGAGCTCGAACTTTCTCTCTCGTAATGATTGAAATCAGGATAGCATGTATTTTTTTTCCGTCGAGAGAGTCCTGATAATGCTTTTCATATCTATTGAGATGCTTATATCAGAGTAGAAGGCCACCTGTGTCATAATCGAACCACACACTACTCCCGCTTCAACCCGACCTTTCCAACCTTCCTCAACCCTACTATGGCAATGAAGATACATATTAACATGTACGCCAGCATAAGCCAATAGCTAGCCCGATACCCCCTGAGAAGTGCAGCTGCATTCACGTCTTCAAACGCGCCATCACTGGCCCCTTCATGTCCACCATCCTTATCCTGGACACTTAATGCAACCACCTGGCAGGATCCCATGCCCAGGCTCATTCCGAATTGCGCAACAGTATTGAATACTGCACCAGCCAGCGCCTGAGTATGCTCCGGGAAATTATCGCTAACAATGATCAGGCCAACGGTAAACAAGACGTCGGCTGAAAAGGGCGCAAATATTTGAGCCCAGAAGGCAAGGTACCAATAACTCCAGTTTGGATTCATTACAGCCATTAGTAAGGGGCTCATGGCGCATATGAGTGCACTTCCTGCGACAAGCCAGCGCGCGGCAACGCGATGAACAAAGAAGCCAACAACAACGTTAATAAGCACCCCAGTTGCGAGGTTCGGTAGTAGATAGAGAGATGTGGTGAGCATAGAGGCGTGTTGAATCTCTTGAAAGTATAATGATGAAAACAATTCGATGGAGTTCATGACACCGTACGAGAGGGTTACCATGATGCAGGTACTAGTAAACGGAAGGTTGCTCCAGAGTTTGTTGGGCACGAGTGCGGGCTTGCTGGCACGCTCGCGGTAGTACATCCATGCTGGGAAGGCAAAGAGGAGGACAATGCTGAGAGTGAGAAGTGTTGCCGTTTCGGCTAATCGAATGCTGGAGAGGTCGGCACTTAGGATACTGGAGGCGTTTAGCTGTAGTTGTATATTTCCAAGGGGTTACTCTTACGCCAGCACATATGCAAGAATAGCCAGACCGCCACTGGAGATAATACCGCCAACCCAGTCGATATCCCTCGCAACCTTCCTGAGCACCAACTTCGCACTGCTCTCTGCTTGTGTCTTCAACTTTGGGAGTGTCCACAAAGCAGCGACGCCAACAGCCAGAGTGGTAGCCCCTGCCAAATGGAATCCCGAGCGCCATCCAGTCCTCTCAATCATTACTCCGCTTAGTACAAGGCCTACGGCAAATCCTAGCGGCTGACTGAATCCTAAACATGCAAAACCCAGATTCCTCGCTCGACCCTTAGGCACAGTACCGGCAATGATGGCTACAGAAGCTGGCAAATGCATGGCTAGTGCGACGCCCTGAAGTGCGCGGAAAGCGACGAGCTGGGCACCCGTTTGTGCAAGTCCACAGGCAAGTGAGAAAAGACCAAGTAAGGTGATGCCAACTAGTTCCACTGACCGGGCGCCTACAATGTCGGCGATGGAGCCCGCAATCAAAAGCGCTGCCCCAGATGTGAGGCCGTAGACGGATGAAGGCCATAGGTACAGTGAACGCTCTAGAGAGATGGCACGGGCAATGACAGGGAGACCGACGGTGATGATACCATTGGTAAAAGAGGCTATAAAGCCTACGAAAGACGGAGTGAAGATTGTGAGGAAGGTTTGTAGATTGGATGATTTCTGGGATTGTGGCGAGGAAGATGATTTAGTGTCTTGGTCGCTGTTGTTGTAGCTTGGTGGTTCGAGGGTCGGGCTGGTTTGTTGTGAGGATGTGCGTATGGATACTCTAGAGAGGCTTTGCAATTCAGGTAGCTCTGTCACTGGGACTAATTCTGTTTGAGTGCCCATTTTGTCTTCTTGGTTATGTTGGGTTCGCGGGTTGTTAGAAGGTGGCACGTAGTTTGTTCTGTACAGGGCTCCTCAGCAGAGAAGTAGTATTAAATAGGACCATCTGAGAATTGACAGTCTTCTACAGTGTTCGAGAATATTTATGACGATTGCAAAAGTCGGCACGCCCTACAGGATCTAGACTTGTCAACTCCTAGTGTGGTTTGTGATTGGTCAATTCGTAAAGGAGGCCAATGACTCTTATGTTAATACTAGATGCATAGAATAAATAATATACTAATATGTACTTTTAATTATAAACTCTATATCACTTCAGCTACACTTGTGCATATCTTAAATATAGGTTCTAGGCAGCTCAAGTATCTTCTGGCTGTTATATCTTAAATGGTCAATGTCACACTTTTCCGGTTGACCGAGAGTCGGTCAATCAAACCTTCAATACTAACACCTGATGGATATAGCAGATGGTATGGCAAACGACCTTTTCACTGGGAGTATTGTATTACTCCGGCCTTGTGTATTAGTATCCAGAGAGAAGGTTGCATGACAACTGAGGATGTTGCGGCCAATCTCTCAGGAGGCCTACTTCTGCTTCGGGGTCGACCAAGGCTGCGAGTAAGATTTTTCCAGATGTATGCATAGCAATGCTTAGAACCGCGCGCATAGGGAACGGATCAGACCGGAGCATGATTTTGAAATTTACGTTTCAGTGATAGCGAGGCATGTGGTGTCGTGGCGATGGGCAGGGGTGCGCGTTGCCTATGGCAGCCGTTTGTTTGGGTGACGTCGCTTCCCAACCTCCTCCGTCAGCCACCCCAATTATCACCAGCCGCCCACACCCCAAACACCACAGCAGACAAAAGTATCGGGGGTCACACTCTTCCTCTCCCTCTCCCCACTCAAAACACACCACTGCATTACCATTGCTAGCGAACAAAATCTGACTCTATTGCTAGTTGCACTCGTTACCAACCGCCCGTCATGGCACCCCATCCCGAGCTTACCGTCGAAGAGGCAGCTCTCTCGCCCATGGCTATCCGCGACCTCTCGGTAGCCAAAACTATCATCAAGCGTGCCAACAATGGCTACAAGCAACTGGCCAGCGCCGGCTCAGCACCCGCCAACAAATATGCCGGCGCCGGCTTCCAAGCCCTGTTCGCCATCATTGGCGTCGGCATGACCCTTACTGCAATCTGGTTCTTCTTCTGGGCCAAGAATGGCGGCTTCAAGTGGCGTGAAGATGATTGGGAAGACTACAAATCTACCGTACTGCGCCGCAAGGGACCAGATGGCAAGACGCTGTCCAATGCCTCAAAGAGCACCAGGCTGGGTGGCGGCAGTGTTGTCCATGGCGGCAGCTATGGCGCCGAGAGCAGCGTTGGCTTCACCGATGAGACGGGCACTAGTGCAAATGTCAACGAGTACCGCGACGCCGAAAAGGGCGAAGGCGGGCTGCGTGGTGGTGATGGCCGTACACGCAAAGAAAAGAAGAACCGCCGCGAGAACACAAACAACTACAACGACCCCGAGCTCCGCGAGTATCGTGAAGAGAAGGCCGCTCGTGTCGGTGGCCTCAATCGTCAAGCCGATGGCATGTACACTGACTACTCTGGCTCACAACCCTCTGAACTCGGCTCCAACGTCTCCAGCGCACCACTCGTCAAGAAGGAAAAGAAAGAACCCAAGGACCCTAAGAAGGAGGCCAAGGCAAAGGAAATGCGTGCCAAAGAACGCATGAAGAAAGCCAAAGCCGCTGAGAAGGAGGCTGCTCGCACCGCTGCCGCAGAGGCCAAGCAACGCAAAGAACAACAGAAGGCTGAAGCAAAACGCGAAAAAGAAGCATACAAGAAGAACAAAAAGACAAAGTCAGTAGTTGCGCCCTCCGAAGCACCTGAAATGGCCGAAGTCACCGCCCCTCTCACTGAGTACACCGCACCATCTGAATACACGCGCGCCTACACCGAGTATACTGCCCCGTCGGAAGTCGGTACCCTAGAGAAACAGGAAAAACAGTCCAAGAGCCACCGCGGCCCTCCTTCTGCGGCTTACTCCTTCACCACCGGCGATGACACCAACACTGTTTACTCGGGTGCCTACACTGACGTTACTTCTACCCGCCACACTCAATCTCGCGTCGCCCCGTCAGTTGCTCAGAGTAACGATCTTGAGTCATCATATTACTCTGACTATCGCCCCAACGCCGACCCCTCTGTCTACACGTCCCGTTCAGCCAGCAACAACAAGGAGCGCACTTCTCGATCCGCAACGCGTCCCCGCGGTGAACGGCCCCAAGGTGCGCGTGCTCGTCCTACCTCTCGAACTAATTCCCAGTCCCCCCAGAAACAACCTCGTTCATCGCAATCTGCACGTCCCAGTCGCTCTCAATATGCCCCAGCACCCAGCGATATCTTCACTGAGACAAACGGGGACGCCCATGGACACATGAGCTACCCTTGTTACATTCCCGGTCTGTCATCGGCTGGCAGTGTCGGCGTGAGCGAAAGCGTGAGCCAAGTTGGTGGGCCCTCGTCAAGGCGGGGAGGAAGGGACGTCATGGACGGATATCGTCGTGGCGGTGTGCGCGCCGTGGGTCGACGGGACTCGTTGAGCGATAGCGATTAGATGGAAACTGCTAAGGCTAGTCTGGATGGAAATTGCATACTATGGAGTCTTCTGATATTTCTTGAATGGGATTAGCAAAGCGACTGACTTTTGACGATGCGCATGGGTAGGATAGTGTACAGTGAATGGAATGAAGAATAGGATACCACGATAGCATGGACGGATAGCTCGATCAGTATTGAGCATTATGTAGATATATCAAACCAAAACGAATCACGATACAACTTCTTTCATGACGTAATGTTGTATCACGCAGAGTCCTTTCCTACCGGTCACGATCTCATATTTCAACTCACATTCGACCAATCTACCCACTAATCAGACATCATATCACAAATACGCACAGGGGGCCAACTAGGAAGTGGAAAGGGTATATTTCACACTAGTCCATTACAAAGCGAGGCGCAGCCCAGACTATTAGAACAGTACCGTACAGAAAAGTACCTGCATCCCGTAAACCGATTGACAAGGACCTCCTTGACAGGAAAAGAAAAAAGCGCAAAGAAGATGAAGTAGGAAAACAAACTTGATCAATCGTAGCTACATGCACAGACATTATCTTATCTCATGAAGAGGCTGTGGGTGACGGTGATGGTGATATGTGTACATTTTGGGTAGGGGTGGGGTGGGATGTGTAGCGCTAATTAAAATTACGCGTCGTTGGTAAGAGCGATGTTGTGCTTTGGATTTGACAATATGTGCCTCAAGATGTCCGTGTCTTGGTGGTGGCGCAGGTTGGCCGTGATTATGTGCACACCTTAAAACAGATATATTGAAAGGTGGTATTTTAGTGGACCCGGGACCGTCATGTCACTGCATGAGATTGAACTGCAGGCGGAGAGGATACCCTACAACTCGTCTTTGGCACGCTGTGTTGCTTGGGTAGCAGCGTTGCTGATGCTGTTCGCGGCATCTGCTGCACCCTTGGAAGTCTGGGCATATATTTCGCTGATTCGTGAATTGGCTGCTTCTACTGCGGCAGCAATTCTGATGCCGGCAGATTCCATAGCTCCCTGTTCTGGGCCATAGATGACCGAGCTGGCAGCTGAAGCGGCTTTTGATGCCTGCTCACTGGCCACCGAATACGCATAGTCTGCGTTTTCACTAGCAATGGACGAGATTGAGGAGTAAACATTGCCAGCCCCACTTGTGGCTGAAGCGACATAGTTTGGAGTAGTTGGTGTACTGAATATGGCTTGGCTGATAGCTTGTTGGGCGCTGGCTGCTGCTGCTGCGAAGCTATCTTGAACTTGTTGAGTTCCGTAGACTTTCTCACTGATTTGTGATTGAATAGATGCGTAAGCACTGACAACTGACTCGCTGGCTTGCTCGGCGGCTCCCTTTGGAGTTCCATAGACAGCTATTGATGCGCTTTCAACAGCAGCATCAAGTTGTGCGCTAGCTTGACTCAAGATTGTCTCGATAGCAGGTGGTGGTGTGAAGATGGAGCTGACAACTGACGAGGCAGACGAGTATGCACCCGCAGCATAGGAACTGACAGCGTCGTAGCCTTCACCCGCATATAAACTTGCTGCCTCGTAGCTGTCCCCAGCGTAGGATTGAGCCGAGGCAACAGCAGCTGGAACACCTGTGTAGTATGCGGAAGAAAAGCGTATCATAATACTCTCGGTAAAGGCAGGCTCTTTGCCGACGACAAGCTCAGATATCAGCGCTTGCATATCAGCATATTGTTGCGCGGCAGCCGCTGTAGCCTGTGCACCGTATGCGCCAGCTTGTGAGTAGACTGACTCTACCCACGGTGTAGGTTGCCCTGGAGCTAAAGTCAACAAAATGCACTTCAATGATATCCCAAGCAGTTACTGGGAGGCGTGTTGAGGCAAAACTTACCGTAAATCTGATCACTAGCCCTGGAAATAACCGCATCCCAGTTAACACTTGCTTGCGACGCAATTGATTCAGTCCAAGGAGTTTCGGAGCCGACGACACCGGAGCTAACCTGAGATGCAATAGATGCAGCAACTGAATGAGCATTGGATGTGGCGGTTTCGACGGAACCAGATACTTGTGAGGCAAGGAAGGCTGCGGATACAGAGGCAACCGACGCCAGAGATTCTACAGTGCCCTGCTGCGGACCGTAGACGGCGCTCGAGGCGGCACCTATGAATTCCGAGTAACGTGCGTGGGCCAAACCAACAGCTTCGTAATACTGTCGAGATGCGCCAGTTGGCTGAGAGAACTGAGCGGAAGCCTGACTGAGTCCAGCAGATAGTTGGGATGATGCAATTGATGAAACTGACTCAAAATAGCCCTGTGTGGGACCGGCGGCATAGCTCTTTACCAAATCGGTATATAGGAGGGCAGCTTGCAGCTTGTCATTTGCAGCATCGACAGATTCGGAGTATGCTTTCTCGATCATTGACAATATTGACTGATGCGCGGGCTTTGGGGTTCCAGCTGCAAGAATCGAGACTTGTGATTTGGCATTCTCGAACTGTTCACTGGCAAGTCGGACTGCATCACTATAGCGCGAGCTTGCTTGGTGCTGGACCGTTTGGATGATGGCCATCGGTGTTGGTGTACCGTAGATGGCGTATGAAGCGGCAGTAACAGCTTGTGCGAACCGTTCGAATGCAACACTAGAAGCGCTTGCAACGGCAGGTTGCTGAGTTCCATACAGCACGCTAGAAGCAGCTTCAAGAGCACGCTGGTATTGTTCGCTTGCTACGGATGTAGCCGATTCGATAGTTCCCTGAGTTTTCGAGGCTCCAAGAAGGGCTTCGCTGACCGCGCGACTCAATTCAGCCGCACGATCGGCCACCACATTTTGGATTTTGCCGGTGACACTCTCATCGTCGCCGTCATCGAGCGGCTCATCGAAAACAACTTGCTTGGCCTCCGCAATTACTTGTGCGTTGGCACCAGCGAATACCTTCTTAGGTGACTCGTAAGCTGCGTTGACGCTGGATACACTCTCAGCCGCCGCAGTCGAGGCTCTGGCCCTGGCCTGCGATAGCTTTGATGATACGAATGATACGGCGCTCTCAACAACTAGTGGCTCACTACCTAGAATAGCTTCAGAAGCTACAGAGGAAACACTTTGAGCAGAAGCGGCGACACTCTTACTCAAGGATATTGAAGAACTGTGGATAGCGTGAGATATCTGGGGGGACGCGCTGTTAGTAGCTTCGGAGCCCTGGGATGCGACGGCCTGAACCGAAGAGGCAATACTCTCATTGACCGACTTCGAAGAACCATAGACAACTTCGGACACTGGAGAGGAAGCTTGTTGGGCAGCCTTGAAAGCACGGGCTGGTACTGCTTTGTTGGTGAAGTCATCGGTAGAATCGCTAGCCCATAGCTTCCACTTAGCAACATCCTTGAGGCGAACGAGTTCATTGACCATCTTCGCTGCGATGTCCATTGCTTGATCCTCGAGTTTCTTGGCTTCTTCATGAGCTTCACGGAGGCCCTCGTGGCGGGAACCGACCGCTTCAACCTCGGCTTGCCACTCAGTGAGCGTATTCTTCAGTTTATGATAGTTTTGCCAATCCTTGTAGGTGACACCATCAAGCCAAGCCCAGCGCTGGCCCACTTCTTGAAGGCCTAGGATATGGATCCTTTCGAGCACTTCTACAGTGCTCCGAACGGCGGCGTGAACTAAGGTATCGGTCTCTTGGTCGTATGCGGCTTTCCAGGCTCGGACGTCCTGGGCCTTGTCCTTAACTGCTAGTCCGAATTCGCGAATTTTTATACTGCACTTTTCGTAGGCCAACTCTAAATCTTTTTCGGTGGCATCCTCGGAAATGGACTCTGCAGTTCGTTTGATATAGCTCTTCAGGCTCGCGATAGTTGAGTCTGCTGTCTCTTCCAATTGGATAACTAGTGCTTGCCCATGACCTTTGACAGCGTTGTCGATCTGTCGCTTTGTGAGCTCGCCTACACGTTGCTCTAAATCTTCGGCGCCCTTGTCCGCTGCGGTGGCAAACTTGGTTTGCCATTTCCGCAAATCCTCGTTTAACGCTTCCTTGAGCTCTTCACCAGTAGGCTGGGCGGGCTTAACAACAGACGCACGCGTATTGACCTCAATGTCCGCAGTTGGAGTACTGGATGTATCAGCGCCAAAAAAGTCGTCAAAAACACCCCAGCCAGACTTGGTGGTGGAGCTGGGCGAAGAAGTGGATGCAGACGAGCTAGTAGCTGCAGGATCCACCTTGGTAGATATGGATGCAACGGTTCTGTGGGTAATCAGCATCGCGCCCATGTTGGTATGTCTAGTGACTTACGATTGAGACTCTACAGCGTCAACAATGGACTCGATTTTCTGTTGATCACGATGGCGGCCCAGTCGCTCTGATATTCGAACCAACTGCGGCTCAACATTATCCCCATACAGTACGCGCACCTGGGGCCATACGGTCCTCATCAGAAAGGCCAATGTCGCATCTTTGCCTGAGCGCACATGGGGGAAGACGATATTGATGAGCACGTGGTGACCATAGGCGTGAGCTTTGCGTAGATGAGGCAGCGAAGCCTCGTAAGCTGGAAGCACCGAGAGGTGGTAGATCTCCTCCAGGCTGGCTATTGTCTGGTCGTAGTAAGGCGAGGCAGCGCTGACGGCGGTTTTGACATGGGGCCCAAGGTGCAAGTCATACTGTGCCTTGACTTTGTCTTGAGCAGCCTGCAACTGGGGACGAACTGACTTGTCCCATTGTGCGTTTGAGTATCTTCTTGCCTGCTCAACCCGGTGTGCACCGTAGGTCGCGTATTTATCGGCGGTGAATTTTGCAGTGGGCGTGTAAATTTCTTTGTTGAAGCGATGGACATATGGCTTGACTTTCTCGACTTGTGGCGCCACATAAGTCTCATAATATGGGTCCAGGTACGGCGCTGCAAAGGAACGGGCCTGGAGGTACGGGGCGCACACGCGTGGAGACGAGCTGTCGATGTTGATCAGGGAAGAGGGACAGCGGAAGACGACGGTAACAATGAGGTACCACGTCAGCAATCTGGGTGGTCAGTCAGTCAACATGTCGACGGGCGTTCCAAGCGAGGGTTTCGTGTACCTTCCGGCGATGCTTGTTGTGGCTCCTGCCATGCTTCTCCTCGGTTTCCTCGGCCGGCTTGACCGTGTGGCGGATCTTGGTTTGGAAGGCTGTGGTTCGTCGGCGTGGCCGTTTGAGTGGCCGTTGAGAGTGGTGCTGAGGCTACCATTGAGCGTGCCGTTGGACGGCGCCTTCTTGGGTTTTCTGGCCCGGCCGTTGGCCTGGGGAGCCATTGTTGTGCAGAGATTTGATGGCCAGCAGTAGCTCGCGTGTTTCCTTCTCTATCGGTGACGTGCGGAGACGCGCGGTGCAGCTTTTCGGTGGTTAGCGAGCATCCGGCAGCGAGGGCCGTGTGTATTTGTCGTCACGTACGGGTACCGGCTGGCGAGATGTACCGGCTCGAGATGGAGGGCGTGGTCACGACTGAATGCCGGATGTTTGCTTACACAGGCCGGTGATGTAATTGCGCGTGCGAACCGAACGCGGAGCAGTAACTCGGGATCGAGAGCAAGAACAGGAACAGGAACAGGAACAAGACCAAGCAAGATCAAGCAAGACCGAAGCAGGGACAGACGATACGCGTCACTGACACGTTGTCGATTTGTTGAGCAGATGCACTGGCTATGTAGCCCCAGGGACCCGGAGCGAGGCCCTGACTCCAGACACTGCGTCGCGACCTGCTTCAGATGCCTGCCCTGATGCGCCTGGGGCATCTATCGCGTGCAGCCGGCGGTCCGCTTGCGCCAGACCAGTGTGGACACCAGGCACTTGCTTCGTGCCGTCTATCGGGTGACACGGGAACCATAGCCATCCCGTCCCAGCGCCGGGAGTAGGATGTGCTGCGTGGTGCCAAGAGCTTGCCTCCATCAGCAACTCCGGCTTGCTGCCCTTTCCACCTCCACCCATGTGTCTCCGGTTCTAGTCTATTCTTTCCTCCACCACTACCACCACCGCCTCCCTCCCTCTACGTCGTGCTTTGCACATCGCACCACCTTGGAGCGCCTGCTGCATCTCCCTCTCCATGACTGTTTGATCTACCCCGATTGCGGTCTCCCGCCCCAACGCCCTTCCAATCCTGCTGCACTATTATATCGACATAACCTACCGCGCCCCGCTTATCCCGGCCCACCATGGCGACCGACGCCCCGTCTCCCGCCGCGGGGCCTCTCGATGAGGCACACCATATGCTCGATGCTAGCCCGGTATCGCTAGAAAAAGATGAGGCTGATACCTGCCGCATATGTCGCGGAGAGGGCACGGCGGATGAACCCTTGTTCTTCCCGTGCAAATGCAGCGGCAGCATCAAATACGTTCACCAAGAGTGTCTCATGGAATGGCTGTCGCATACACAGAAGAAGCACTGCGAGCTGTGCAAGACCTCCTTCCGCTTTACCAAGCTCTACCACCCCGGCATGCCGAATCGCATTCCCACTACCGTCTTTATGCGCCGCGCCGCTATGCATGTTGTCAACGTCTTCTTGACCTGGTGTCGAGCTGTGCTCGTCGCCTGCGTCTGGTTGCTTCTGCTTCCCTGGTGTATGCGTGTAGTCTGGCGCAGCCTGTTCTGGGTCGGTGATGGCGGATGGTCACATGAAATCTTCTTAGAACCAGCAGCATTGGCTGATGCCTCCAGACTGCCTTCTTCCAACAGGACCAGATTCCGCCCCATCTTGAACACCTCAGCAA
This sequence comes from Ophiosphaerella herpotricha, assembly GCA_028458525.1. Taxonomy (NCBI): domain Eukaryota; kingdom Fungi; phylum Ascomycota; class Dothideomycetes; order Pleosporales; family Phaeosphaeriaceae; genus Ophiosphaerella; species Ophiosphaerella herpotricha. The sequence goes on from JALNQK010000239.1 coordinate 11,724, forward strand.
CCACGGACATCACATACCATTCTCCCCTTTGGACATTTTTATTTCCCGCTCCCTTAGCCTCTACTAATACAACCACCGTGGAACCGGCTGTCTGGACCTTTGTCAAACGGCTACTTTTCGAGTTTCCATTACCTCTCACATCCCTATCGTTGGACACAAATCAGACAATGACTAATGTCACCTCAGATCCACTTGGTCTTCGAAGTCCCTCCTTGCTCTCTGATGTTACCTTCTTCAACTGGTTTGATTCGCACACTGCAAATCGATTTATCGTCGATGTTCTGGAGGGTCAGATCATCACCTTGTTGGTTGTTGTGGCGTTCATATTGATCTTCCTTATTCGAGAGTGGGTCGTGCAGCAACAGCCAGTCATCAACATGGTCGCTCTTGGGGAGAATGTGGGTGCCCATAGACCTGCAGACCATGAAGTGGAAGTTGAACAGGATGCTGCAGCTCATGACACAGACGATGAAATTGTTCCCGACCATCAGGCGGAGGTTGCGAATCATGATATAAATCTTATACACGATCCAGAGGATGGTAATGACCTGTATGCGGAACGAGAAAGAAGAGATCTGGAGCCAGGCCTATCAGAAAGGGCTGCCAATTTAATTGACGACCCGAACGTCGAGAGTACAGAGCAAGAGCGACATACCGAAGCGGCCCCCACAGATTCCAGAGCTTCAAAAAATAATAGTGTGAAGGTGGAATCGCCTTCTACGCGTGAAGCCAACCTTTCCAGCTCAATCGATGCAGTGTTCCCTCCACGTTCTAGTAGTCCGTCTCGGCCGATGGATTCACCACCCAATGCAGTAGCCTTTGAGTCAGATTCCGTGCGACCACTTATGCCGTCAAGAGACCAATCTTTTGCCGCCACCGGCATCAGGCGCAACCTGGAAGAAGGCAACGACTGGTCATTTGAGAATGTGCCACGAGCATCGCATCCCGCGAGTTCGCAAAGCCAAGAAGTTCCTGAGTCTTGGGACGACAAGAAGACTGAGACTATCCATGCTGGCCCAGATCCCGATACAACTTCCGACCAGGGACAAGACAGCGAGCACAGCAGCGAAAGCTGGCAACAAATTACTGATGTCATTGCGGAATATGACTCCGACCAAGTGCTGGAAGGAGACCGTTTGCAAGACAAAGGGAAAGCCAAAGCTGCTGATGGTGGCGTTGATGAGCGTGAGCGAGAGGGTGTTAAGGGGGATGGAGCCCACAATGTGCTCTCGGAAGCATCGCACTCTGGAACCAGCATCCCCACGACAGGATCCGAAAATGACGTCGAATTCTCCGTGGCATCTTCCGAGCCTGACGGAAGCGGCCGACAGACCGTCGAAATCGCTGCTGCCAGTGGTACATCTGTCGAACCACAACAACCACAAGCTGAGCCCACCGTACCTCCTCCACCGCAGCAAAGCATCCTTGATCAATTAGTGGAATGGATGTTTGATGACGTAGCACCTGGCGTGCCGACAGCCGAAGAGCCTGGAAATGATGAGCACATTGTCCGCAATCTTGCTGACGAGGCTCCTTTTGTACCTTTCGTGGGTAACGAGCCGCAAGACCACGCTAATCGCCCGGCACAAGATCCTGAGGTCGCTGCAGCCGCTGCACAGGCTGGCATCGATGTCAATGATCAGGAAGCGATTGAAGATGCTGAGGACCTAGAGGGAATTCTCGAGCTCATCGGCATGCAAGGGCCTATCATTGGATTGTTCCAAAATGTCCTCTTCAGTGCAGTATTGATCTCGGCCACTTTAGCCTGCGCAGTGTGGCTTCCCTATCTATGGGGAAAGGTGGTAATTCTCATAATGGGTAGTCCAATTTCACTACTCGTCAAACTCCCTCTTCAAATCATCGCTACTTTGACGGATCTAATTGCGGATCTGGCTCTCATGGTTATTGCGGGATTGACCTATTGGGGTTCGCAACTCATATCCTCACTTGTCCATCTTTGTTCCACGGGCAGTTTCCCACAAGCCGTAGACAATCGGCTTGCTACCATGTCCGGTACCATGCGGTCACTTGCAGTGGGAGCTGTAACCCGTATTGCGACGCTACTAGAAGAGTCTCCATTGTTTCCAGGACCAGACTACTTTCGACTGTCCGTGAATTCACATGTGGCCCTGCGAAGCCTTCAGAACTCAACATCGTTTGCGTTAAACGAAACTGGCAACATTATGAATACGTTCATCGAGAAAACATCCGCAGATTCGCCATTCACGTTCTTTTGGAGGGCCTGTATCGGCTTACCTCATGTCCTGCAAGCTAGTGTACTATGGCTTTACAGTCATTACAATGCTATCCTCATATGGATATGGACATCAAAATCATACAAGATTACGTTTGACCTTGACCTGGGTACTAATGCAATCACTAGTAACACGACCGTGGAGCGCTGGACAGCTACTGATCGCTTGATTGCCATTTTTGCTGGCTACGCCTTCTTTGCCATGGCTGGCGCAGTGTATCTGAAGCGCGGGTCTCCCATAAGTACCTCACAGCAGGGCCAGAAGATCGAACGTATCATTTCCGATATTCTTCAACAGGCTGGTGGTGTACTCAAGGTGATTCTGATCATTAGCATTGAGATGTTGACATTTCCGTTGTACTGCGGCTTACTCCTTGATCTCGCCATGCTCCCACTTTTCAAAGATGCGACAGTCTACACCCGCTGGCAATTCGCTTGTGAGAGTCCTTGGACGTCTGGCTTTGTACATTGGTTCATTGGCACATGCTACATGTTCCATTTTGCGCTGTTCGTCTCCATGTGTCGTAAGATCATGCGTAAGGGCGTGCTCTACTTCATCCGCGATCCAGACGATCCGACCTTCCACCCAGTTCGCGATGTGCTCGAACGTAGCGTCACTACTCAACTACGCAAGATCGCATTTAGCGCCCTCGTATATGGAGCGCTAGTTATTGTATGCCTCGGAGGTGTGGTTTGGAGCCTCAGTCGTGCCACTACTAGTATATTACCTATCCATTGGTCAACCGAGGCCTCATCCCTTGGGTTTCCATTAGATCTTCTGTGGTACAACTTTCTCACCCCGGTCGTTATCAAAATCTACAAGCCCAGCGAGGGTATACATGCGGTGTACACATGGTGTTTCAAGAAATGCGCTGGCTTCCTCCGCCTCTCAAGTTTTCTCTTTGGCGACAAAGTGGAACCGGAAGACAGCACAAATGGCCGATATGTTCGTGCTCCTGGATCAGATCAGGCTCGCGTCCCTAAAGGCCACCCCGTATTCATTGAAGTCGACAAAGACAACGTACGTAAAGATGGTAACACCGATGGCGGTGTGCATAACAATCCCGACCTAGTCGCCGTCGTATTTATCCCTAATTGGTTCCGTGTCCGTATTTTCGCCTTCATCATCACCGTTTGGGTCTTCATGGGTATGAGTGGTGTTGGTGTTACAGTCTTACCGCTACTGTTTGGCCGTCACCTCTTCTCCATCGTTTTACCTAAGACGGTTGAGATGAACGATATCCATGCCTTGTCGCTTGGAGTCTATACGCTTGGCAGCATCGCCTACTTAGGTTATCATGCCTACAGGTTCATTTCCAGTCTCAACCAACCTATGCCATCGCCACTCAATACGCTTCATACCGTTGCCGCCGCGACAACCCGCATCGGTTTTCGCGTCTTGCGCTTCACTTACGTTTGGGCGAGCTTGGTCTTTGCCATCCCGTTCCTGTTCGCTGTACTCATCGAACTTTACTTCCTCATGCCGCTACACGCCTACCTTGGTCCGAGCGAACCTCATGTAATACGCATAATCCAAGACTGGACACTCGGCTTCTTGTATTCTCGGCTAGCAGCCTCCATGATTTTCGCAAACCGCCAATCTCGACTTGCTCATGCCTTCAATGCCGTGATCCGCGATGGTTATCTGTACCCCAATGCCCGCGTCGCAACGCGCTGCTTCGTCATTCCCGTTCTTGCGCTCTGGCTAATTGCCATCATCATTCCTGCCACTCTCGCATGGACGACCTCTCACACGCTGTACGCGGGCGCAACAGAGCAAACGCGCAACATGATCTGGCGTTTCAGCTTCCCCGCCGTGGGACTCAGCTTGGCAACGATGTGGGCTGGCAAAGAAGCGATCAAAATGTTGACACGATGGCGGTCGGTGGTTCGAGATGAGGTATATCTGATCGGAGAGCGATTACATAACTTTGGAGAGAGAAAGGCCGGGGTGCAGAGTCGAGCAACAGAAAATGCAATTACTGCGGCGTCGCAGCGTTTGGAACCCGAGGGCTCAATAGCTGAAACAAGGTGATTGGACTGGGTATAATGCCAAGTGTGGGAATAGCACATATTAGTATGCATAGTTTGGCGTTTGGAAAGGTATCGTAGACGGCTGAGTCATATCCTGGTACCTTGATGTCAAATCATTCCCCTCTTCTATTGTATTTCATTGATTCTTGGAGCTTAGCCTAGAGAAAATGGTTAAATGTATTCAAACAAAATACCATCATCATGGTTGTTGATACACTGTTGTCGATTGCATAAGTGTTAGCGTTGGTATCACCGTTATGGCTGTTGTGGGCCTGAGGGTTACATGCGACCATAAGTTCACCATTTTTGCACATCCTGAATAGAGAGTTAAAAACAAACGTCCTGTTGAAGCGTTGTATTGCGAAACTCATGTCTACACTGAGATGCAGTTACGTTCCCGATACAAAATGCTCTTGAACGGTAGGAACGGATCCTCCTTTTCATATTCAAATTTCCATCATAGTCCCAGCCCCAGTACCGAAACTCCCTAACACACTGACTCAATCTTGTTTCTTTCTTTCTTTCTTTCTTTCTTTCTGGTTACGAGCTTCCTCGCCGCATAGCGTTCTACGCCATGTTGTTCTGAGCGTCGTGACTTGGGCTTCGTCTGTCGGATCTGCTATCTCGATCACGACCTCACCTACGATGGTGCCGCCAACTGTAAATACCCTAGCCCGTATCTGAACTATAGTCCTCGACTGTGGCTTGGTATTTACCAAGGTTTCTGTCGCCTTGTTTGCGATCGTCAGTCCACGAGGAGTAGTCGTATGTGCCACCGTTAACATTGGGGCATGGAGGCGGTAGATTTGCTCCTAGCAGGTCCGCTGTCTGGCTGTCCTTGCTGTTCTCATTATCGGCAATGATGGAGCCTGGTGTTAAGCCCAAGCGATGCATGCCAGATGGAAGCCTAGTAGTCTCCATCTGGTCTACATCTTCCATGCTCTGCTGTTTGGCGAATATTTCTGATATCTTAAAGTAGTTGGTAATGAGACCTTTGGCTTTCTTGGCCGCGCCACGCTCTTTAGTTTGTGGTGCAGCCTGGCCTGTTAATTGTTCCTCTGGCGTCGGCGATGACTCTTGCTTGAGCGTAAAGGTCGTCGATGCTGCAACAGATGGCGCTCTCGTACTCACAGATACGACATTGCTAGAGCCAACCGGTGTCATCTGCTGAACTTCCACTGGCTCTGGCTTTGGTGTCTGTGCAGAAAGGCCGTGTAGTTTCTTATCTTTGATGTTCTTCCCAAAGGATGTGACTTTGGACTTTTTAGTAGCAGGAACGTCCTCAAATAGTCGCGTCAACTGGCCGTCCAAAGACGCATCTAGCTTGAAGGGCGTAAAACCCGACTCGTCTTCATCACCGCCGAGGTTAAATTCTTTACGTTTCTGAACAAATTTTGGACCTTTGTGGGCGGAGACTTCAGATGAACATGATGTAACTGATGTGCTTCGCTCGCGAACCGTGTAGCCAGAGGTACGAGAAAAGAATGAGTTGGCGCAGACGTGGCGAGCTTCGGGTGCGTCAGAGCGACGAGCAGCGTTGCCCCGGCTGAGATTTGCTGGTAGTGCGGGTTTCTTAAATGCGAGGGATTGCTTGTCATCCTCATCGTCAGAACCAGTGAGGTCAACGCATATTAGTGCAGGCTTCGCTTGCGGCTTTCTCGTACTAGCAATAGGTGTTGGTTTGCTCTCCACCGGTGCCGCCTTCTGGTGCCTCTCGGTACTATCAATAGCTTGCTCCTTTAGAGCGCTCATAACCGGTATGCTATTAGATACTTTCCCATTTTTACTCCAAAAGTCGGAGTCCTCAACAAAGTGCCGGGCGAGCATCTTCTCCTTCCCTGACTCGATGTTCTTCTTGAGATTGGCCATTTCTACCGCAGTTACGCGCTCGAACTTTTCGCGGCTCTTCTGATGCTTTTCACGAAGCTTATTCCATTTCGCGATAAGTGCCGGGGATGCATTTGTTGGTGGTTTAGTCATGTTGGCGTAATAGCTCTGCAAATGGTGTTGGTGAGGCGTAGAGATGAGGAGCGTAACGACACGAGTAGTCTTGCTTTGAGGCAAAAAAAGTGGGGTGGATCAAACGCAGAAGTTCGGTGAAGGCAACTTTGCTCAAGCTAGTGTAAGGGTGAGAGTGGCCTCCCATATGCGAGAAACATAATAACAAAAGCGATTAGCGAACGGATATGTCTAAAAACAAAGTAACACTAGGGAAGAGGGCGACAAACTAAAAGAGGGCTGTACAGTCAAACGGTTGATAGTAGAATCCAAAAAGGAAAATTGTACCGAGATGCCTGCCAGATACAAATGGGCCTGGTGCAAGCTTTTTCTCCATACTCAGTTTAACATATTTCTCGTCTCACAGAAGAGTTATAGTTGATGCAAATGGTGCACGACAAATAATGTACATTTCATTTTCCTAAAGCTCATGAAGTCGATTAAAAGCCCGGGGGATTGAGTCTTTGGCTGACTCTTGTCCACTTTGGTACCTCTGCTCCATGTTAGCGGCTTCCCAACCACCCCTCCCAATCACATTAGTTCTGCACGTACTGTGTATCCCCTTCCTGTATCTCTTGACTTTGCGATCGAAGACCGAGTACTTGTCTTTTGGCAGCATTTCCTGCTCGGTTGGCATTTCCAGCTTCCACCGATCCACCCGCTTCATGCTCTGCCCCTGTCTTGCGAGTGCATTATCGAGGGTTGCTACTACCGAGTCGACGTGACGTAGACGCTCGCGTTGCCGGTATTTCTGGTGTCGTGATAATCGCCATGGAATTTTCCTGCAAACATGTCAATGGTTGCGCGTACATGTGGAATGGTCTTGTGCGTACCATAGTAAGCCACCTGACAACGGATTTGTGAGTCGGAACGCGCCAAACATCGCTGTGTGTATATTTGCGACGCCGGAGACACAATCCACAATGGGGTAGATGTTCTGAAAAGACTCCCGCGGACTTCTTGGCACGCATCCCGGCTAGCGTGGGGAAGCTCCCGAGGCGCAGGATAACAGCACGCTGCACGACTCCCATGATCCGGGGATAAGGAGGCTCCTGCAATCATGTCATACACCTTCTCTATCCTCTCCCCTCTTGACGTTCCTCTATTCACTCATGACTTCGGCACCTCGCGCTCCGGCGGTGATGGTGTCGCACGCTTCACCCCCGCTGAGCGCGCCATGGTACCCTTCATTCTTCATTCATCCCTTGACATTGTCGAAGAAGTCCAATGGGGGCCTTCCACATCCTCCGGCTCTGCTCCTATGTACCTCAAGCACATAGATAAATACCAAAACTGCTTTGTGAGCTGTTGGGTTACGGGTGGCAATACCCGATTTCTATTATTGACCCGACCACGCGACGAGTCACTCGGCCTCACCTCAGCTGGCAGCGGTAGTGCAAGAGGTTCATTGGCTGGTGGACGGGCAGCTATGGGAGGCACAGGTGGATTATACAATCCGAGTGCGCCAGCCACAGAGGAGGCTGTCAAAAATTTCTTCGTTGATGTGTACGAAGCGTGGTTGAAGACTATCATGAATCCATTCTTCCATGTTGGCAACGGACATGTCGTCAAGAGCCCGGTTTTCAGGCAGAGAGTTGCCACTGCTGCCAAGAAGTATCTCTGAATCAGCAAGGGGGCCTATGCAAAATTCTGGCTTCAAAGCAGTCGCCACTGTTGAACAGAGACCTTCTCCTTGGGGCTCTATCCGATTCAAGTAGGCTACCATAGCCCAGGGACACCGGCGGAAACCACGCATGCTGGTTTTCGCAGCTGATGTGGTACACGGCCGGAAAACAACCTAGTCCAGCAGCTTCTGGGTAGAGGATGCTGCCAACTTTCAATACTTCGCCTATCAATCGCCCGAAATGACTGGAAATGCCATTATTGACCCAGGCACGCTCTGGGAAATATAGCATGAAAATAGGAAAGGCGCTTTACCTAAATTGCTTTTAAATTCGTTCCAAGTGTAATGGAAGCAATACAAATGTAGTTTAGTTCTCAATAACAAAAATGAACTTTTTGACGTACTGGATTTTGTTCATTTAGCACCAGTGACCATAATAGCAAATTCCCAGCCTTGCTTAACCGGTCACAAAGCTATTCGCATTGACATGAACATATGCAAAGGCTCCAGTCTTGTTCAACTGTCCATCCCGTTAGTCACATTTCAGGTACTCGACACCATCTGCCACTAGTGGTTCCGTATCAATGGGATTCTCCTATATGTGTATGGCATTGTATCTATACTTGGATCATACCAATCATAGCAGTTATTCTTCATGTTTTCCTATATGATGATTTCATCCCCTCTGCTTTCTATTACTTGGTCAATATTACACCTTGTGGTGGCATTATTCAGCGTAAAGTTGTCATCACCATTCCAGCAGTTTGTCATAGCCTCGACCCTTGTTTGTGCTTTACTCGCCCAGATGAATGACCACTTTTATTACTTTTATGATCCGGCTGCTATTTGCCGTACATATGAAAGTGGCTTGAGCCCTTGCTTCATTCACTATGTGACATTATACCTATTACTGCACGGCACTAGTTCGATTAGACTCATCAGATCCCGGAGAATTCCGTACGATCATTCGTTGTGTAAATACAGCGTCAATTGTTCACCGTTGCAATGGCGTTTACCAATGTCTGGCAAGAGCTGCGGCGAACAGATTGTAACAACACGAAAAGGAACCAAGGCTGATCAATGTATTATTTAGTTGTTGTATGAGCTCAAAGCGAGGCGCCCTTCGTAGGCCTAAGCCCCTCAGAGCCTCAAAAAAAGTCAGCCAGCGACGCTGTAACGGACCAAGGGCTATCACCTTTTCCGTGTAAATGATTATAGTCAAGACATCGTTGTACAGTCATTGGGGGCAACAATTAATATTACGAGACTTCTCTGATGAGTGAACTGAAATGAAGGCGCAAAGCTCGAGAGCTCAATAAAATTACTGAGTTCTTGGCTATCTGCTGTTACGCCCCTGATGGTATATATACCTTATCTACCCTTATGCAACACATCTGGGTCAAACAGTGCGAGGACAGGCTCGCCGTCGTAGCGAAGCTGCACCAAGGCACGTTTCTGACTTGGCTTCATGTACACTTTAAAGGCAAAGCCTATGATCTTCCTATGACAGAAATCCGAAATTGACCTATCCATAGCTATGATGGGTAAAGCATGTCATGATCTACATGCCTGAAATAAAGGCGCAAAAGGGTATGCGCTCACAACCTCAATGAAAATAACTATATGATTCAAGCTAATTGCTTTTCTTTCTTCAAGGGGAAAGGAAAAGGAACTCTAGATAATGACAAAGAAGGACTTGACTTGAAGTCGGCCAATTTGCTGGAGTACGACGACAATACTCAGAGCCAATTCTACATCTACTGAGAAACACTCAAGAAACTCCACATTCCTCTTTGGCCTGATGCTCACAGTCTTCGGTTTGGCTGGGGAATTTGGGTCGAAGAGGATTTCCGGTTTCCATGTATATACCATCATTGCTTACCGTGTTGTCTCTCGGCATTTGTGTCTTCGCATCTTGTTACACAGCTGAACAAACGCCGGGGGCTTATGGATGGACGATTAGGGGTTGCTTGCTCGCGGCCATAACCTCAAGATTTAACGGATGGATTCGGAAGACGAAGGACTCCAAACAAGTGAGAGTTTGAAGTACGTCAAGATTTCCCTAGCCGATCTGGTATATGTGGAGCGTCCAATGGCCTCGTAAATGAGATATTCGTTTAGCTTTCATGTGACTTTGATTTGACTATCCAGCCTAGCCAAGTATTCCTCACCGCTGTACTTATCCCCGGAACCCACCCAGATTTCAAATTTTACTAAGCCCACCCTTAAAACGCAACTGAATATGGAAATGAAAACGTACTCCTAGCAAGATAGAAGTGCCAAGTGTAGGGATCAACCAAGACTGTAGTTCCACGTGCTGGAGGCTAGCCCTCCGTGTCTCAAAAAGGCAATATCGCGCCTTGCCTTTAATACATCATGAATTACTTCTTCTAGCCTTCGAGCGTCTGCAGGTCCGCAATTCCAAGCACTTGGCTTGTCAACATCATCTGCTGAACAAACTAGGTCTGCAAGACTCTAGAAAAGTTGACACTGGTTACGGAAACGTTGGCAATGCGTTTGCGCCAATCACCTTTTGCCCTTCAGATCGCGGCTCTAGTGACCCCAATCTATTGTGCGAAAGTGCATACTATGGCAAGGCGGTCTCGCAATTTCCGCCTCCGTTTCAGAAACAGAATGGCGTGAACTAATTCGAGGGTTCAAAGACTACATATCCTGCGATATTTAATTGTGAAGTTGATGCTACTATAGCATATCTTAGCTATCGTGTGGATTCAAGATGCGTTACAACGTCGCTCCACTTCTTTTGTTCGGCACTGGTGCTTCGGCCGTGGCAATTAGTAAGGCGGTACCTAAGGGCTTCGTCACGAGAGAGGGCGGGGTCTTTAGGCTCGATGGAAAGGACTTCTATTTCGCTGGTAGCAATGCCTATTACTTTCCCTTCAATGATGTAGGCTACCTTACAGCACATAATTATTGATCAAGGCTAACAACCTTAGCAAGCTGCGGATGTCGAGAAGGGCCTTGCAGCAGCAAAGAAAGCAGGGCTGAATGTTGTGCGCACATGGGGTTTTAATGACCGCAACCTCACCACCGCGAGTGGTGGCCTCCCGCAGTATGGTGGTGAAGGCGCCGGCCCCAGCCCAAATACTATGCAAGTGTGGAACAATGGCAAGGCCACCGTCAATCTTTCGCCTTTCGACAAAGTGGTTACGGCGGCACAGAAGACAGATGTTAGACTGCTTGTTGCTTTAACGAACAACTGGGCTGACTACGGTGGTATGGATGTGTACACTGTTAATCTTGGTGGAAAATACCATGACGATGTAAGTCTTGACACAAACAGCAAATTGAGACGGACCAGGGGTTGACCATGTCAAGTTCTATCGCGACTCGAAGATCAAATCAGCATACAAAAATTATGTCGGCCAAATTGTCAAGCGCTATGCCAACTCCTCAAGCATTTTCGCTTGGGAACTTGCCAATGAGCCTCGCTGCGGCGCAGATGCAAAGCGCAACCTACCTCGCAGCACAAGCTGCACACCCGACACAATCACCACATGGGTCGACGAGATGAGCACATTTATCAAATCAATTGATCCACACCACTTGGTTACCTGGGGTGGCGAGGGTGGCTTCAACATCAAATCTGACGACGGCTTCTACAATGGCTATGACGGAGGCGACTTTGATAAGGAAATCACACTCAAGAACATTGATTTCGGTACCTTCCATTCTTACCCTGATTGGTGGTCCAAGACGGTGGAATGGACGACGCAGTGGATCAAAGACCATGCTGCATCAGGCCGCAAGGCGCTGAAGCCTGTTGTACACGAGGAGTACGGCTGGCTTACTGACGATAAAAGAAAGGAGTATACTGGCCAAACCAATAATCGAACAAGATCCGAGGTTCTAGGTATTTGGCAGGAGACGAGCTTGCGTGAGAAGATGCCTGATATGTATTGGCAGTTTGGATATTCGGGGTACTCGTATGGTAAGAACCATAATGACGGTTTTACAATTTACTTGGAGGATGCCGAGGCACAAAAGTTAGTGTTTGAACATACGAAGAAGGTGAATGCGTTGAATAAGCACAAGTAGGGCGCCTTATTCGCTGCGCTCAAAGTCCAGGTAGCATAGATAAATATATTCGTTTTCGACGTAACAGAATGTCCTCTTGAAAGAGTATAATAATGCACCAATCATGCAAACGTTTAGAATAGATGAACATGAACCTTACCCCGCAACGTCCCCAATCCTCAACCACCTCTCCTCTAACGCCAAAACTACTAACTCTTTCACACTTCCTAAGCTCCCTTCTCTTCCTAGCTGAACCGGGCAAAGCAACCCGCTCACCTTTTTTAACACAGCGTATAGCTTCAATGCCTTCTTCTTGACTTTCTGTGGTTCGTTGCCTTCATCGGTTTGTATATTCACCATGATCTGTGTTGGCGAGAGGCGATTTGGGGTGGTACCGGCTTCATCGAGGCGGATCAAGAGTTTGTGTAAGAGGAAATGCGCCCATACGAGGTTAGTTCTGGGGTGGAATTGTTTCCATAGAGGTTCTGGGTTTGATTTTGGGGCAAGTGCAGATCTACAGGGCGCGTCGTTTTCGTCGAAGCGAATATGTGTATTTTTGCGTGGTGAGCGACGTGGTGTAGCTGTCATATCAGGTATGGTTTTTGGTAAAGGGCTGTTGTACAGTGCGACGCCGCGCATGTACCTGTAGATTTCGTATTGGTATTCTTCCGTAGCATCGCCTTCAAAAATAGCAGGGTCTTTGTTGAGATCAAGGTATGCAACGTCTGGCTCGGCTAATTGTAGGTCTGATGAAGCCGAAGTGGTGGTGCAGGTAGATGACGAGGAGGATCGACGAGATGGGGCAGGCAAGATATCAGCACGAGAAAGTGTATAATCGATCACAGTGGTTTCTAGGCCTGTGAATCGAAACTTGCGTCGAATGGGATCGTAAATGCTCGTGTCTGTCACATTGTCTCCGCTTCTTGATGACCGGACGCAGATGTTGCCCATGTGTAGGTCGCGATGTTCAAATCTACGAGTCTCTTCTGCTTTGGCGACGCTTAGACAAACGCCCCAGAATATGTCCCACACCTCCCAAATTGAATTCAGACCACCGTTTTCCATGATTTTCTCACAGTCAGTGCCGGCATCTTGCATCTCGACTACAGCCCAAAGTTGCGAATCGTCGTAGCTTCCTTTTTTACTCGGATCAGGGAAGTCGCTCTTCTTGCCACGCGGCCTTGATTTGTTCCAGGTTTTCCAGGCATGCGCGAGTGCAGCTGATGGTCGGCCTTGAAGTACTGTGAGATCACGAAATTGGGTGAAACCTGGTATGTCATTTAAGTTGTGAAGCAGCCTGACCTCTGACAACACGTCGGCAACCTCAGACTTCCATTCATCTTTTTCATTCCGCTCAGCCATCTCTTTCACCGCTTGCCCTTCACGGTCCCTGACCATACGGGTCTGTAACTGGCACGGTAGAGGTATATCTGGTGGCGTCTTCAATGCGACAACCTTCAACACTGATTCTTGTTTTGAAGTGCCAATAGGGTTGAGAGCAGATAGCCGATATACTTCTGAGAAGGAGGCTTCCGCAATCTTGGTGATTTTAAAGTGTGGTTCCAGTTCCGATGACCAGCGTGCGAAGGGTATGATCTCCTTGCCGTAACTATGTGAGAGAAGTGGGGATGTATATATGGAGTAAACGTCATCCGGCTCAGATATGGATTCGAGCTGAGGCGGTGATGGTTGCTCCAACGAAGATGAAGACTTTGACTTTGTTCTTGCTTTAGGCTGTGATCTCTTCGCTGGTGAAGAGGATGGAACATCTGCAGCAGCTTTCCTCGGTCGACCTCTCTTCTTCTTCTTCTTCTTCTCTACCGCCTCTCCTACATCTTGATTCTGCTCCAACTTTAAATCTCCCAGCTCTTTCCCTAAATCCACAACTTCATCGTACTGTGGGGTTTGTTCTTCTTGGGCATCTTCTCTTTGTTGCTGCTGCCTGTTTTTTACTTTAGCTGCGCCCCGCTCCTGTGTTGGGACTGCATCTTTTTTTGGCGATACAAACTTGGCGAAGTTGGTCGCTGGTTTTGTCACGGTTGTTCTTTTCCCGTAGACAATCTTTGGGGGCATGTTTTCGGGTATAAAGAGTGGGCGGTTATGTTGAGGTGGTAAGGTCATTGGATTTTCGAGGCCAGGATTCTGGGTGCTGTTTGCCGATGCCTGCTTTCGCCTGCGTTGGTGGGGCAACCACGAAACCTTTTGCACGAGCACGATGGCGTCTAGGGTGATACATTATATGTAGATTAGCTTGAATTGGGGAAATGCAAAATGTCCGATCACTCTGTTACCCATCGCGACAGATTACAGCTCATATTATCACACTACAGCATCTACTTTACTACAATCCCCTTACATGGAAGTCGTCAAAACGTCTTCCCCATCTCTCCTATCCTTTCCATGATTCAAAAGACAGAGCCGAATATTGTACAATAGCCTTTAATGAGGCCGAAATAGAATGAGCTACTTGCCACTCTCGTCTGACACTTTCCTAAATAACTCGCGGCACGGCGCGGTGCGTCTAGAGTTCCTGTTGGATGACTCCATCTAACCCAGTAACTTCAAGTAAAGTAAGGGATTTTGGGCCAAGGAGGCACGTGTTATGCCTCCATGCCAGGAGGTGGCCAACCTGTCGCCGGTTCAGCCTTTTCACAACACTAGCACCGCATGACATGGTAAATGCATGTCAAAACTTTGACTTGAACAAGCATTTCTCTTACGAACGATGCTGGTCCAAAGATTGTTTGCCTTGTGCTGATTGCCAAAAATCAAGGCTAGCAATAACATCGTTACCCAACTCATCTTCATATGCGTACAAGATCTGAAACTCATTAGCAATGCCCAGACGCAATGTTGGGAGGTAACTTGAACATACCTCTCTCGTCGACGTGTGCAACCACCTAATGTTCTTCGCCGTAACAATGTGCACCAAACCGCCACTCTCCATATGTCGAATTTCAATGAAGCTTGGCTCGAACGCAAGTATGTAAGGGTTGAAGATGGCGAATGCTTGCGGTGTACCCTCCCACGTGATCTTCCAGTCAGGTCTGGCCCGCCAACCATTTCTGTTAACGAAGAAGGAGTAGTCAGTGTAACAGAGCAAGAATTCGCTTGCCATACGTTCGATGTGTATCGGCTTGATATTCTCTTTTCGCACCACAAAATCAAGTGATGTATCGGCCTGATCGAGCAGCGATTGTGTCTCAAGGGTCTCAAGACTGACGACTTCGAAGCCACGAGCACATCCAACGCAAAGTTTGGAGCGTAAGAAATGTATTGATGTCGACTCGGTTGGAATGTAGAACTCCTTGTAGGGTTTGAGCTGGTCCTGCCCTTGCGATAGCATCTTGGCAAATCCAGACTTCCTGGCCTTTCCTGCCATGTGGTCTTTTGGCTCGTACACTTTGATTGTGGTAGAGAGTGCAGATGTCTTGACTGTTGCCACAAGGTTGTTTCCCAAGCAAATACCTGACTTGAAAAAGTTGGCATGGCAAATCTTTCGTGGTCGTTTGGCAACTGCTTGGCTATCTTCAGGGTCCAGGGCATCTGTTGAGTAGGAGTACAACGTCTTGTCTGCTAAAACAAGAACGATCTGGTGTTGTTCGAGGACATCGATTTGGGTCACACCCTTGCAGTCTAGGACGCGGCGGGGCTTCATCGAAGCATCCTTGGCCTTCCTTTCGACGATGTAAACTCCGGCGTCTGTGCCCAATGCCATTTTTCGGCCTCCGTCTAGTGGTACTGCACAAGTGACACGAATAGATGGGTTGAAGAAACCTTCGTTCAGTATAGTTTTAGTGAAGATGTTGCTACGTTCTCGCAAGCTGCGTTGTTGTGACTCGATATGTTCCATCCACTTTTGCTGTGAGATAGGAGTGCTTGCGAAAAGTGTCAATTCATAACCACCTTTGCCGAGATGCTTGAACGTAATAGGGTAGCCTTGTTGCTTTGCAGCATCGTTCTTCGGATTAGCCGCGGCAATTGCTCGCGCACCCATAAGGTTTGCCGATGGCCTCTTCGTGATGCCTAGCTTTGGGATGATATCGTCCATTTGTGTTATAACAAGGAGTTCGAGTGGGATAGGCTTCTTGTAGACCTTTTGTTCCTCGCGTTTATTCACTGTCTTGGCACGTACCAATAGAATGGCGTGATCAAAAAGATAGCACGTAATATCGCCCGTCACTTCTGTTGGTGTTTTCTTGAGATTGCCTTTGAATACCAATTGACGGTTCTCGTCAGTCAACTTGAGATCGACATATTCTCCGGGCCTAAACTTGAGATCTTTGTTGAGCTGCATCAGATTGAAGTGGTTTTCTGCTTTTCCGGACTCCATATTGACCTTGGACAGTGTGTCCTTGATGATCTTGATGACCTTTGGAATGTCCTCTTTGTCTGGATTTTCATCGGCTGTATATTTGGCTATGCCTTCTAGAAGCAATGGATACCTGGCCAATCTTGTCGTGGGTTTTGTGAGATATCCGTTGAGCTCTAGCTTTCTTGACTCTTTTAATCGTTCGACTTCGTCGACAAATCGTCCGAAATGGCTATTCGTACGCTTTTCGTGCTCAAACTCGTACTTACCGAAGAGCTGATTCGCACCATACTTGATAAAGGGAGCAAAGTGTGGAACGTACTCCATGAAGATATCGCCGACGTTGCGAACCACGGGATCCTTTTGCTGGCGTCGCGTCAGTGCGTCAGCAAGTCGAGAATTGACCATATAGACCTCCTGGCAGTTGGAAAATACTGTTCGCACAAATTTTTCGCGCCGATGTTCTGGGATTGGAGAGGTCTGAGGATTGCGGAGAGGTTTCATCCAGAAATCGCGAAGATACTCGAGATCCTTCACGAAATCGCGTTCAGTGTACATCAGCTCAGAAATAACTTCCTGGCGTTTCCTTTCCTTCTCCGTGATGCTGTCCGAAATTTCTTTGGGAACCGTATTGATCCATAGCTTTTGTTCTTCATCATCCAAGTCTTCATGCAAACTGGCTCGAGATTCTTCGCGCTTGAGACCAGGCTGAATTCTCATGTTCAAGCGGGCTTGTTGCTCGAGTCGACGAGGGCAAGCAATCGAGTAGCACAAACGGTCGCGGGTGCAGGTTGGGGAATAACATTCGGTAAGCAATGTAAACACCCCGTTGATTTCTGCCTTATCTTCCGTCATAGTTTCGCGGAATTGATAAATCTCGTTGGTCGAGTCTCGAAGCCGGTGTGCATAGGTAACGTCGTGGAAGAACCTTTGCGCGTCCAAGGACCTGCCGAGGAGTAGCGCCAGATTGCGATCGGTAGTCTTGATGATGTAGGATATCAAATCAACTGCCTCAGCACCAGTAAACGCACTTTTATACACCAGACCATCCTTTTCTCTTTCTGTAACCTGAACTCGATCCTGGAAGGTTTCCGCAACTCGTGACAATAGAGCAGGATAGACCAAGGGCGCTCGCCGGGCTTGTGGAGGAGCAGCCACCTGCCCATTTTGCTGAGATTGACTAGAGGCCCGGTTGCTACTCGAGACTGTGGATACTGTCTGCGTGGAGCTCGGTCGTGTCATATTAGAAGACATGGTTTCGGAGCGCTCAGAGGGGGCAACGACGGTCGAAGCCATAGACATGGTCCGCATTGAAATGCTGCCTTGGCTCGTGTTCCTAGCCTTGGCTCCTAGAGCGTTGTTCATGGGCAGCTGAGAGCCACCAGGGGGCATTTGCTCCCCTGGTGATAGTTCATTTCCGCCAGACTCACGCCTGCGGCCCGGTACGACCCTTCCACTCATTATCTGGGTATGGTCGACATCCCTAGTATAAGAAGTCATGGACATGGTACGCTCGTCCGGTCGTTCTGGCACAACACGTCCCTGTGCGGTCGTCCTGGCGTTGTGGTTCATGTAAGGCTGCTGTCGAAATGCATTTGCCTGCGATGGATGGCTGGGGCCGGCGGGAGTGAATTGGGGCCGGGGCCCAAGGGCCAGGGACTGAGAACGATAAGGATCATTGTTCATGCCGGGGCCAGGTGGGCCAGGGAAACGGTGTGGAATCGGCCTGTTGAAGGGAGGCTGGCCAGGTGGGGAAGTTCTTGGGTCGAAACGCTGTGGCTGGCCGTATGGCTGGCGCTCGGGGCGAAGCGGCTGTGGAAGGTACTGAGGCTGGGGTTGGCGCTGAGGCTGCTGGAGTCCTTCTGAATATCGCGGGTTCCCAGGATAGCCGTTGGGGGGAGGGCGGTTGTACTGGGCCTGGGGGTCGATTAGGCGCTGGTCTCCGGCATTGGGACCAGAGCGCGGATCGTAGGGTGCTTGGGGCCGCCGATCATAGCCATTGACCGGCTGGCGCATGGGCGGACCGCGCTGCATCAGGTCGGCCGTCTGGCTGGACATGGTCGCAGCCCGGTCTGGGATTCTTGCCTGCGACTGCGAAGTCATGGTCTGAGAGCGGCCGGCCATGGCGGGACTGGCACCGAAGATATTGGCGAATGCCGCGTCCCTTGCTCCCGTGGGCTGGCCATTGGGCGGGCGGCCAAACTCCCTGCCCTGGTGGTTGCTGTAGTCGGCCATGGAGGCTCTTCAATCCTCGCGCATCCGCAGCCGGCGAGGACGTGCAGCAGACGGGTTGGGCCGCGTGTGCTGCGTGCTGAGCAGGCCGGGGCAGCACAGCACAAGACTGCGGGGAGCGGGTGCAGCAGAGAAGGAGGCGGGCGGCGAGGGCGGATCTGGCCGGCCGGGCAAAAGAGGCTGCACGGGACGTCACACGGGGGTGTCTAGGCGGGGCTGCTGCAGGCGGGCCCAGCGACGAGAAGCACAAAGCAAGCAACGGGAGACGACCGGCCAGGCCGACGAGGGGCTGCGCTCACTGGCGGTGGAGGGAGGCGGGCGAGACGGGGGAGGGCGTGGCAGGCGGACGAGCGGGAGGATGTAGAGAGGAAGAGCTGAGCCGGGGCCGGGGGCGGCAGCCGATTATATGCAGCGACGCAGTGCTCGCGGCGTGGTGGAGATGGCAGGCGATGGTGTTGGTGGTTTCCGCTGCCTTAGTCATGCGTCTCCGCCAGGGCCACTAGAGCGAGACCCATCCTATCCTATCGGGCTGTCTACCTAGCACCGCACATAGCACCGACATAGCACTGTCTGCCTGTATCTCCCATCCCCCATCCACCACCACCGCCACCACCACCATACACACGCCATGTCTTCGGCCGGCAATGCTCTCGCCCCGTCCTTCGCGCCCTTCTTCGGCATGGTGAGTGCCTGCGCCGTGCATGACTTCATCGCTAACCACGGCTGCAGAGCGGTATAGCGTTTGCAGTGAGTCTTCCCTGGCCTGACAGCCGTCGAACTAAACCACCAACGGCGCCCAGATGATATTCGGATGCATGGGAGCCGCATTTGGCACGGCAAAGGCCGGCATCGGCATTGCCGGCATTGGCACGTACAGGCCCGACCTGATCATGAAGTCGCTCATCCCCATCGTCATGTCCGGCATCCTGGCCGTGTATGCGCTGGTGATATCGGTGCTCATTGCGAGCGACATCAAGCCACCGCCGGACAAGAACTACTCGCTGTACGCTGGATTCTGCCACATGGCTGCAGGCCTGTCGGTCGGCCTGTCTGGTCTGGCTGCAGGCTATGCGATTGGCATTGTGGGCGACGCAGGCGTGCGCGCCTTCATGAGCCAGTCACGCATCTTCGTGGGCATGGTGCTGATTCTGATTTTCGCCGAGGTGCTGGGTCTCTACGGGTCAGCGCCCCTGGACAAGGTGCCAAGTTTACTCTGGGTAGACGCAGACTGACGCGCAGCAGGCTAATCGTGGCACTGATCTTGAATACAAGGGCAAGCGGCTGAGGGCAGGGACGGGAAAGGGAAAGGGCTCTAGCTATGTATGAGTATTTGGAGTGTACTATGTAAACAAGTCGCTGGTGGCCGGGCCGCGTACCTGATTGAGGACAGGCAGCAGACAGCACGCAAAACAGTTGGGCAGCACCGGGGCGGGCGGGGGCTATAGTATGTACAGCAGCAGAAGCGCAGAAATGATAGGACATGGCGACCATGCGGCCCGTAAGATGTGTGATGAAAGTATCATGCCGCAGCGGAGGGTGAAGCACGAGAAGTGTGGGCTAGGCCGGCCACGCGCCACGCAGGCTCCCCACGCGGCTGCGTCATGCTGCTGTTGCTCGAAGGCGGCTCACGGCTATGTGCCATGTAACCCCCCGCCAGCGCCCATCCTGGCCTGCGTTCCCCCAGCGCCGCCCTCGAGTCCCTTCCATGGTTCAGGCTGCCGACGATGGCGACCACCATGCACCACCTGCTCCACCCCATCCAGCACCACCGGGACAAGAAGGAGGGCGCGCAGCCGCCCGCCGGCCCGCTGCACGACCGCAACGACTCAGCCATGGACCGGCCGCGCGAGCAGGAGAAGCAGACGCTGGCCCGGTGGGAGCAGCACAAGCACACGCTCAGCCCGGACGACATCGACCAGGACCCGGCCACCAAGGCCGTCGGCCACTCGTCCAAGGTGCTGCGCCAGGAGGACTTTGAGCTCATCAAAACCCTCGGCACCGGCACCTTTGCCCGCGTCTGGCTGGTGCGCCTCAGCAACGCCAGCGCGGCCGACGCCGACAAGGTGTTTGCCCTCAAGATCCTGCGCAAGGTCGACGTCATCCGCCTCAAGCAGGTCGAGCATGTGCGCAACGAGCGCAACGTGCTGGCCAAGGTCGCCGGCCACCCCTTCATCACCACCATGGTCGCCAGCTTCCAGTCGCTCGACTCGTTGTACATGGTGCTCGACTACTGCCCCGGCGGCGAGGTCTTCAGCTACCTGCGCCGCGCCCGCCGCTTCAACGAGCCCACCTCGCAGTTCTACGCCGCCGAGATTGTGCTGATCCTCGAGTTCCTGCACGAGCGCGAGGGCGTCGCCTACCGCGACCTCAAGCCCGAGAATATCCTCATCGACGCCGAGGGCCATCTGAAACTGGTCGACTTTGGCTTTGCCAAGAAGGTCGAGGACCGCGAGACCTACACCCTCTGTGGCACCCCCGAGTATCTGGCCCCCGAGGTCATACGGAATACCGGTGCGTCGCCGCCCTACCACACCAATGGCTCCTGCTAACTCCTCCAGGCCACGGCACCGCCGTCGATTGGTGGGCCTTTGGCATCCTAGTCTACGAGTTCCTCGTTGGCCAACCACCTTTCTGGGACCAGAATCCCATGAAGATCTACGAACAGTCCGCCCCCCCCCCCCCCCCCCCCCCCCCCCCCCCCCCCCCCCCCCCCCCCCCCCCCCCCCCCCCCCCCACCCCCTCCCCCCCCCCCCCCCCCCCCCCCCCCCCCCCCCCCCCCCCCCCCCCCCCCCCCCCC
>JALNQK010000240.1:0-32764 GCA_028458525.1 Ophiosphaerella herpotricha
AATATATAGGAATTAAATATTAAAGAGTATATTTAAGCTTAATATTTCCTAGCTAATATACTAAACCTACTATTTAGTATATAATTACTAAACTACTAGAGTAAATAATAATTTTCTTATTACTATATTAGTAACCTCCTAAGTACTTGTATTTTCTCTAGGACAACTAGCCTTTGCGTTCTTTATAGCCTTCTTTTTTACTTTTTTCTTAAAACTAACCTTATTATAGTAATCTTTTACCTTATCCTTTATAAGGGGAGTAAAGGTACCTTTAATAAAGCCTAGAGATTATTAGTATAATATATAAAAATAGTTAGAATTAGTAAGAATATATACTATATAGCTCTATTTTCCTCTTATACTTAGTAGCTATAGTAGTAGTAGCCTTAATTCTTAACCTACTAATATTAAATAACTATATTATATATTAGTATAAAATAAATCCTTGTAAATTCCTATAAAAATATATCTAAAGCCTTATACTTACTTTATCTATACTAAATAGCTTATTTATATACTCTTAGGCCCTAAGTAGAAAGAGTATATAGGTACCTAAAGTATATAGAATAGGCTTATAGCTTAGTAGTAATAGGAGTAAGTTAGCCTATATATACTACGATCTTATATTAGCAAATCCTAGGAAATAATAATATTACTTAATACTTATAGCCTAAATACTAGTATAAAGGTAGTACTACTCTAATATAGTAGCCTAATTATATATTAGATATAACTTAGACTAATTTATATTAATACTTATATATAAATAATAACTATAAAGAGTAAGTAGGTATACCTTAGTACTATTAGGTAGAATAAGTAGTATTATCTATAATATATTACTTATAGCTCTACTAGTATAGTAGGTATAGTAGTAAGGCTCTATCTACCTACTTTATATAATATTACTAAAGAACTCTACTCTATAGCCTAGAATATTAGTAATATTATTCTAAGAAGCTTAGAATATATAATAAGTCTATATACCTTAATACTTCTTTATTACTTTTACTTTACTTTACTACTTTCTATTATATAATATAAGTAAATAGTTAAAGTAATAGATATTTTAGGAGGAATAGTAGTATACCTACTCCTTTCTTAGGAATATTCTTGTACTAGTACTAAAAATACCTAATTTTTAGGGCCTAGTATTTTTCTTAAGAAATACTAATTTCCTTAGTAGTTTAATATAGAAATATAGGAGTATTTAAGAGCTTCTTCTTACTCTCTTTCTTTTACCTATTAGTACCTATAGCTAGTAACTTTCTCTTATCCTTGTTTTTACGCGTAAAGGAGAGGAAATTACTATTAGATAGAAGATTATTATTAAGTTCCTTGTTAATACTAGTATTTTACTATCTATTACCTATTTACTCTATATCTTACCTAATACTCCTATCTTTATTACTTAAACTAAGACTCCTAGCTATAATATTAGGAATCTTAGAGAATTAGCTACTATATAGCGTAGATAGTAGGATATCTATAGTTAGGAGAAGGAGCTTAGACTATCTAACTATAGTTTCTTCTTACCTAGTTGTATACCTTAAATTACTAGTTATTAGATCTACTATAATAGTAGTATCTTACTAGTATAGAATAGGCTTTAAGAGTATATCTATTAGAAGGAATAAGGATATAAGCCTAGAGTCTAGCTTTATTTATTTAAAAGCCTAGAGTAAACTCTTAGAACTACTAATACTCTTATTATTATTACTTAAATTAAACAAGCCTTCTCTATTATTATTATTAGGCCTAAAGTTACTATTATCTATCCTAGCCTTTTTAGTAGGAGATAGATTGTTGTCCTTTTTCTTATAAATCTTAATAACTTACTACTTAATCCTATCTATATTTAGGGTTTTAAAGGGTAGGCCTATCTTACTATTATTATAATTACAATTAGGTATTAGAGTATTATTACTACTAGTATTCTTAGTTGTATTAGGGTTTGCACGCCTATTCTTAAGGGGTTAGCTAAAAATATCTATACTATAGTAATAGTTAGTAAATAAGCTTAAATAGTAGGTACGCGTAGAGGTAAAACCTTAAAAAGAGTAGTATTTAGATTTAAAAGATAGTAATAGGAACGAGAAAATAAGGGGTATAAGTAGTGCTAGGGCCTAGCTAAGTAGTAAGGCTATAAGTAAGAGAATAGATACTATATTTCTTAGTAAGAACAAGCTTTACTAATACTATAAAGTTAGTAGTAATATATAGCTAAGATAGCTACTAGATACTATAGAGATAAAAATACTAGGCTTTAGAGAAAAAAGAGATAGGCTTTACAAGGATATATATACTCTTCTAGGGTATATTCTACTTTACTATACTATAAGCTATCTTAATTACATAGGTATACTAGCTAATTTTCTTTCTTATAGTTTATTATAGTAATTCTAGAGTAGTAAATTAGTAAATTATTAGTATCTCTATATAGTATATATATAAACTAATATAGTAGACGATATTACGTATTTAATCTATATAAAAAAATAAAGAAAACTTATATAAAGCTATAGCTATAAGTAAGTAAGATAGTACTATTAGTAGTACTAGAGTTATAGAGTTAAGTAGTAAACGTAGTATATATTAAGATAAATAGAGTAGCGCGCTAGTATAAGTACTAAGAGTTTTCCTCTTATAGTAAATATAAGGTAAATATAAGTAGTTATAAGAGCTAAATAAGAAGTAAGAAGTAATATATAACTATAAGTGCGCGTAGTATTAGCTAACTAGGACTATACGTACTAACGCTATTAATTCTAGTATTTACGTACGTAGCTACCTTACTTCCTAATATTTAGACTATTACCTAAGGGTAGAG
This sequence comes from Ophiosphaerella herpotricha, assembly GCA_028458525.1. Taxonomy (NCBI): domain Eukaryota; kingdom Fungi; phylum Ascomycota; class Dothideomycetes; order Pleosporales; family Phaeosphaeriaceae; genus Ophiosphaerella; species Ophiosphaerella herpotricha. Next base: position 2,831 of record JALNQK010000240.1, read on the forward strand.
AATAGTGTAGTATAGAGGAGTTTCTTAGAAAAAAGCTTAATATCTTTAACTTTTCTTAGTTAGCCCTATAAACCTAGCAATATAGATAGGTTTCTTAGAAAAAAGGTAGTTATCTTTAACTTTTCTTAGTTAGCTCTATAAATATACGTAGTGCAGCGAGATTTCTTGTAGTAAAGCTTAATACTACTAATATTTCTTACTAAATTCTAGGTATATTATAGAATCTAGTAATATAGTAATATTCTAGTTTGTTGTAGATAGTAGGTATATATCGACTTTTCTTCTAAAATATATTAATAAGTTTAATATTTCTTAAAATAAAGCTAAAATATTACTAAACTATTTTTAGGTAGTTAGTATTTATATATATAGCTACTAGTACTTCCTAATATTTAGACTATTACCTTTTATCTCTAAGCCTTTTTAGCCTTTATCTTAGTTTTCTTAGCTTTCTTTACTATATACCCTACTCGTGCCTTCTTAAGGTCTTCCTATATTATTACCTTTACTATCTTAAGTATTATTAACTTAGCTACTTACTAGGTTTTACCTTTATTGTAATCTTAGTTAGTATTCTAGAAGATAGTATATTTGTTTTAAGTTTTTACCTTTATTATTTATCTTAGTTAAAAATTTATTTTAATTCTAGAGGGTATTTATTAGAATAATTACTAGTCTGTTAATTACTAGTATAATTATATACTTAATAATTACTAATTGTAATTATAAGCGTAGTTACTCTATAGTAATAAGTTACTCTATAGTAATTATACCTATAATACTAACTAAGTAGTATATATAGATATTCTCTTCTTACTCCTAGATAGATAAATTATAATTATATAGACTTTTTTTAACAACTTGTTATAATAATAGTCTTATAATTACTACCTAATACCTTTGTTATATTAATACTAATTAGTAGTTGTTTACTATAGATTAGTAAGATAATCTATTTAAGAGGATTAGCGCCTAGTATTTAGGTCTAATAAAGAAGCGGCGTAACTAAGTTTAATTAGTTACGTGTAAAGGGGGGAGTACTATAATATAGTTATTTAAGATTAGTTAAGTAGTAGTCTACTAAGGAGATTAAGAAGGAAACTAGTATTTATACGCAGAAAGTTTCTAGAAAGATACCTACGTCTATTATATACCTAGTAATCTATAGAAAGGATTAAGAAGGAAACTAGTATTTATACGTAGAAAGTTTTTAGAAAAGATACCTAAGTCTATTACAAACTTACAAGGATTAACCCTACTTACAATCTTTAAAAATAGTATTATAATATCTAACTTATTAAGAAGTATAGTCTTACACCTAGTATAATAAAATATATAACAAGGTCTATAATAACGTACTATATAATATTACTAATAATAGTAAAGATAAGAACTACGTTAATAACTACGTACTTAAATAGCTTATTACTAATAAGGGTTTTAGCTAAATAAAGTATATTCTACTCTTAGAGTTTTAGAATAGATTTAATAGCTAGACTAAAAAGATCTTTAGTACAATTAATAGTAAGATTTATAGGTAACTAAAAGAGTTTCTTTAATTACGTAGTATATATATACTAATTAGATTAAAGGATTTAGTTATATAATAATTTGTTAATCTCCTTTATTTAAAATATTGCCTATAATAGCTAGCTAATAAACTAGAGGATAAAGTAGATAATCTTATATTTTATAGTTATTAGCTCTAGAATACTACTTAACTAAAATAATTAACTAATCTAGTAAGTCTAGTATTATTAAGCCTAGTTCTATACTACCTACTACTCCTACTAAGTTCTATACGCCTAGCTTCTCTATACCTAAATCCTCTATACTTAAATCCTCTAGGACTAGCTCCTTTAGGACTAGCTCTTCTAGGACTAGCTCTTTTTAGACTAACTCTTCTAAATACTATATTAATAAGTACTTATACTCTTACTAACCTTATAAAGCTATATAGTAATAATCTTAAGTTTACTAGTAATTTCTATAATATATTTAATATTAAATTAAATATCTTTTATAATCTTTATAGTAAAGTTAAAATTACTTAGAATTAGTATTATATAGCTTTTAGTACTATACTACGTAGTAGAGCTTAAATGTTTATTAATACTAATAAGCTTAAGCTCTAGGTATAAAGATAGATAAGCTATAATCTAATAAAGAAAAGATAGTTAGTATTAAAATAATTACTAGTCTATTAATTACTAGTATAATTATATACTTAATAATTACTAATTGTAATTATAAGTATAGTTACTCTATAGTAACAAGTTACTCTATAGTAATTATACCTATAATACTAACTAAGTAGTATATATAGATATTCTCTTCTTACTCCTAGATAGATAAATTATAATTATATAGACTTTCTTTAATAACTTATTATAATAATAGTCTTATAATTACTACCTAATACTTTTATTATATTAATAGTATTCTTTATAAAAAGAGTAAAAGTAGTATTAGAAACTTTCTATTAGAGCTTCTCTTTATACTTTATATTATTGTTAGAGATAAGTTTAATTATATTAAGAAGTAATACTAGAGACTCTACTAATATAAGTGTTATAGGCGTTAGTATTAATTTATATTAAGGAGATTCTATACTCTTAGCTCTTAGAATAGTTAGTTTAGTAGGTAGTTTTAGTATATCTACAAGTACTCTCTTAGAGTTAAATAGGAATAAGCTACTTCCTCTCTATACTAAGAGGATTTTTTTTTTATTAGTACTACTTCTCTTACAGGTTTATATAGATAGGTAAAATACTACTTACTAATTATACCTACTCCCCCTTAGTCTATTTATTTAACCTACTTGTAGTAGGCTACCTTTAGCGGGCTAAATACTATAACGTTACAAGGCTAGAGCTTATAAGATATATAAGAGGGTATATAGTATAGGATAATATTATTCTTAAAATAGAACTCTAAGATCTTGTATATCTTGTGCGTACTAAAGCTATCCTATATAAGGAGACGTAGCTTATTTTTAGCCTAATATTTAGTTTAGGGATTAAATACCTGCTTAAGCTACTGCAAGCTAATATAAGAGTTAGTAAATCTAGAGTTAGAACACGCAAATACCTAACTAGGGGTAGGATGCGTAGTCTAGTTAGCTTAGTAGGTTGACGCGGGCCAGATAATTATAGGATCTAGGTACCTACCGTCGGCGGAGATATATTCAATAGAGTTGGATCCCAAGATTACTGTTTCATATATGTGATATGTCACGTGCCTACGAGTATTAATACTCGTGGGTTAGCTAGCTTCATACAATCAAGCTTGCTACTTCTAACTAATAGCAGTTACTATCGTCCGCTTAACGCGGGCGCCTCTATACCGTTATATGTCGGCCTTACTAACGAGGACCCTAATAGAATTTAGCATACTTAGCATCACTCCCGTCTCGTCCATGTTATAGACGTTTTCTAGGAGGATTTCCGGCTTGTGTAGCTCCGCCCCAATTACCTTAAACTAGTAGACAACCTTATTATAGATGTTATATTGATTCCAAGCCTGCGGCTTGTTCTTCCTTATAACGAGCTCTATTCGACGTTTCTCAAACCGCTTAGCCTAGCTATAGTGAGGAGGCTTGAGTGGCCTATCTGCTTCAGGTCGGTGGCGGGTGACACTAAACGCTATCGCAGGTATGTACTTCACTCGCACAGGTTGTCCAAGAATACCACACTGTGTTAGGAAATCGGAGACAGCCTTCTCTTCGTACGGGTATAGGTATTGTTGGTCTACGGCCTTTGCTTCTCTCGAGGGTCGACCACCCAGGGCTCCCGCTTCGATCGAATCACCTGTCTGGGTGCCAGTGCCATGGGCTTCGACGTAGCCAGTCTCTACTGGATCCAATCCGGCAGCCCGATAGCAAGATCGGATGAGCTCTTCCTGCGCGGACTGATTAGGGGAAGTAATTGTGGAAGATTTGCCGTCCTGATTTGCTCCAGTATGTCTAATTATAGCTCGGACCGGGTCGCCGTCGCGTAACGCGTCTTCGAGTGGTTTCAAGATTATGGTTGCAATTCCTTCACCACGGCCGTAGCCGGACGCTCGAGAGTCAAATGCGTAGCTCTTTCCATCCGGTGAAAGAAGGCTAATTCTGGTGAGCACAATCAAGAACAAAGTTGGTCAAGTACGTACCCAAGATTAGACAAAGTGATGTAGATGTCAGGGTTCAGAAGAACGTTGGATCCTCCAACGATGGAGATTTTGGAGTTACCTGTTCGTAGAGACTGACACGCCATATGAAGTAGCGTCAATGTGGTCGAACAGCCCGTATCAATAGACATACTTTCTCCTCTTAGATCAAAGAAGTGCGAGATACGATTTGAGATCATAGCAGCACCATTGCCTGTGAGAAAGAAACGAGGCAATGTTGTAGGATCGCGCATCAGACTGTCGTGGTAATCTCGGAAACAAGCACCGGCGTACACTGACGTGTTGGATCCCGCTATCTTATCGAGTGGAATCCCGGCACTCTCGAGAGCCTCGAAGACTGATTCGAGCTGGAGTCGAACTTGAGGGTCCATTGCCTGTCTTTCATGGGTATAACTGAATATAAAAAATGTAAGGGCTTTGCAAATGAACGTACTGCGGCCTGTTCGGAGGAGAAATTGAAGAAGGACGCATCGAACCGTGCAATGTCCTCCACCAGGAAATGACCGCCGGAAGCATAAGTCTACCCATATTCGTTATTCTGTTCTTCAAGTTGCCATTGCTGGGAAGCTTCGGTAATACTCACAGTTCCCAGGTGTGTGCTTCCCGGATGATACCAAGCTCCCTGTTTGAACCGATCTTCTGGAATCTTCGTCCAGGCAGTTTCTCCGTCTGCACATAGATTCCATAGCCTCTCCGGACTCGTGGCATTGCCAGGAAACCTACAGCTCATACCCACGATGGCAATGGGCATGGATAGTGGTCTCTCAGGTTCCCCGTTTGGGATTCCCTCAGACGCGTCGCTCATATGATCACCAGGATGAGCACCATTTTGCTCACATGCGTTCCCTACCATTGCAAAGCTAACAGTAGATGGCTTGTCAATAACTGCGGCAGACTTCGCCATCATGAGAGAGGTCAAGCTTGCGAACAGAAGAATCACTTCTCTGCCTACAAATTGAACAACGGACGCAAGCGCAACGTAATAGAAGAGTATAGATTAACCAGGATGAGGCGTCAGGGTTGTATGGCAAAAGTAACACAGTACTATTGTCTCTTAGCAGTGGCACCTTAAGTATTGGCGTTGTGGTCCTGGCTACCTTACCAATTACCGCCCAATACCTGTACCCCGAGCTATTGCCCCCGAAGCCGATTCAGAAGGATTCACTTGACGTGTCATTTGATGCAGTTTTATGAAAAATAATTAAGCCATCTATAATAGAGGTCAACCTCATTCTGTCCGTGAGAAGAGATCGAAGATCGAGGATATCATCGCACGAGCCAAGTATGCAAACCTTTATCCTAGCGTTTCCAGACGTTTTGCGATACTTCGAATTACCGCAGACCGATATAGAGTACTAAAAAAGCTAGTGTCATTTCCAGATGTGCAAATAACATCTATTACGATACCCCCAACAGCACATAGATTGTAGCCACCACCAAGCAATTTTTCCAGCAGACAAACAGAACTTTTAACTAAATCTGGCGAAAAGAGCCTACCCGAAACCAACGGTAAATGGAGCCATAGTATGGGGCTACCAAGTACTCAATCGTCGTCTTCGTATATCCTTCCTCTGTATCTCATTCGCCAAACTCCAACGATCCTTGCTTTGCTCTGGCTACGTAGAACCAGATAAAATAATGGCTGGACATACTCCGTGTCTGGCATAATCATAAATGCTTCGTTACTATGTGAATGTGATCCTCAGACATTACGTCATACATAGAAGTGACAAGGTCACGCTTGGCATGGATTTGTGAACACTTAACGTTAATTGTGTGAATTATTTTAAATTTTCTAGTAATGTACCAAAAATAATTACAGTCTTAATTTTTTCCCCTCACTCTCTGTCCCGCGCCCTGACTGCCCTAAGCCTATATAGTAGTGGCTGTATAGATTATAAACTTTAGTTAGTTACTGCTGTACATTTATATCGTGTTCGCTATGTACAGCACCGCGTGTAACCACGCCTTACTTTCCCTCACCCTCAGCTTAAAACATTCGTATGTTTCTTTGGGGTCATCCAGATCCACCAAGAAGTCGCGTAGCAATTCCCGAAGAAGGCAACAGTTAGATAAAGGCAATCCAATGATAATTGTGATAGTATGTATGTATGTATGTATTTGTGTTACGTCTTTGTAAGGGACCTCCCGAAGGGTATTCAGACGTGCTACGACTAGGAATTATATACACGGTCGCATAATTGTGATACTCCAGTCTAGAAAGACCCTTTTTGCGAGCAAACAGATTATCCTAGTAAACCATTGTAACAGTACTCTCGCCTGTTCGCATCTGATTTGATAGCTCGTCCAAAATAAACTCTGGCCACTCACTGCATCCTCTCACCATACTCCAAGCCGAATCACCCATTTTCAGCCACTGTGTAACTGTTTGAACAATGACTCTTTACGAGCCAACAACTCCACCGGAGAACCAAATTCTGCAAGCCTGCCACCGTCCAGGACAGCTACGACGTCGCTGTCTTCGATGGTGTTGAGTCTGTGTGCGACCGTGACGATGGTATGTCCTGAAAATTCTTTCCTGATGATGCGTTGCATGAGTGTATCTGTTTCAGCATCCATATTACTTGTTGCCTCGTCAAGCACCAAGATTTTGCTTTCTCGCAACATGGCCCGTGCAAGGCAGAAAAGTTGTTGTTGGCCGTGCGAGAGTGGCTGCGCTTTCATTTGCGCGTCGAGCCCACCGCGGGACTCGATGATTGACCACAATTGGACTTTTTTCAGGGATTCGATGATGGCTTCATCCTTGGAGGAACCTGATGGATCAGCATTCTCGCGGACTGAAGACGATAAGACGAAGGGGTCTTGGGGGATAGCTGTCAAGCGCGTCCTGACGGTCTCGCGCGGTAGGGTAGCAAGGTCTAAACCATCGATCTCGATTTTACCACCCGTAATTTCGATAAGGCGAAATAGAGACAGAAGAAGGGAGGATTTTCCGCTGCGCTGGTTAGATGAATTTTCTGCGAACGCAGTCATGGAATGCTCACCTGCCAGTGCGGCCGCAAATGCCAACCTTCTGTCCCGGCATAATAGTCATAGATATGTTCTGAAGAGCAGGTGCCGAAGGACCGTACGAGGCAGTCAGATCCTTGAAGTCGATCCTCCCTTTGTCAGGCCATGCAGCAGGTGGCGTTTCTCGCTCTTCGGGCTTGTCTTCCGGGGGAGTGGTCAGCTCAAAGTTCCTCAATCGAGCAATTGCCCCAAGTGAAGTCTCAAGCTGGGTCCAACTCTCTACTAGGACTCGAAGAGATTGGTTGAAACCTAGGATGTTGTTCAATGCAATACCTATAGCAGCTCCGCTCGATTGACCAGGCACCCTTGTAGCTAACGCGACAACTACAATTCCGACAGCGGCTACCATTAGGTCGAGGACCAGTGAGAGCCATCTCTGGAGGCAATAGAGGAGATAGTATGGGCGTTGAGACCTATCTAACCGATCGATTTCCATCATCTGAGCATCGTTGGCCCAACCGAATGCGCGTATTGTAGATAAGCCTTCCAAGCATTCGAGAAAATGAGTATAGACAGGACTTCGGGCTTCAAGGTCCAAGAATCGAAGCTGTCGAGACGTGAGAAGGTAGACCTTTTGTAGGCCATAAAAAGCAACGACGACGAACGGGATGGCGATTGCCATGTAGCTGGATCCTTGCGCAATCAAGGCGGTCTGAGCAAAGATCATGAAAACAGCTAGTACGACCCTGCCACAGGCCAGGGGCAACATCCTATCGATTAAGCCAATATCCTGACTAAAGCGGTTTAATGTGACACCGGTGTCCGTTTTGGCGTAGAAAGACTGGGGGGCTTTCACCGCCGTATTCAATAGGATCTGATGGAGTTTGATCGAAGACCGAGGCGATATCCAGAGCAGGATCCACCACAGCGTTCCGGCTCTGAAAATCCACGAGGCCACCGCAAGGATGATGTAGACGCTCATAAATTTTGCCGTTTCGTGGCCGTTTGCTTCCGTCCACCAGACCAGCCATATCTGCGGAAAGAATTGCGTGAAGACGAATAAGGCCGTGGAGGCTAGGAAGCAGAAAGTACCGATAGGGCTGATAGACTTGAAATAGTATCTGTACACAGCGATATCGCCAGTCTTCCGTGTCAGATCCGAAACGTCCGTCGCAGTGACAGTTTTGATTGGAGGTTTTTTCTTCTTGAGCCCAGATTTCTCTGCTGGTTTTGCTTCACTCCTGGTCTGGTCAGCACCTAGGACTAGATTGCTGATGTAACCTTCCTGTTCTCGAAGTTGGTCGAAGTTGCCTTGTTGCGCGACCTTGCCATCGGCTCCGAGTACTACAATGTGGTCTGCGAGATGGAAATGGCGAGAGGAATGAGTTATCAACAGCACGGTGGAGTTAAGCTTACGGAAGAGTCCATCTGGACCCATCAACCGGTCAACCACTACTTTCTCGGTTTTGTTGTCCAATGCACTTATCACATCATCGAGAAGAACAATGCGTGGTTTAGCATAGACAGCACGAGCGAGAGCGACACGTTGCTTTTGCCCCCCGGACAGTGTCATGCCGCGACTTCCAGGGATAGTTAGATCTCCATCTGGCAGCTGCTGCAAGTCTTGGTCAAATGCGCAAGCTTGCAGTACCGAATTGTACCACGCTTCGTCGATGTTGGAAGATACAGACGAGCTTAGACCACATATGTTCTGTCGGATAGTTGTATTTAAGATCCATGGGGTTTGGCCACAGTATGACGTGTCCAATGAGGATACAGAGATCTCTCCTCGTTCTAAAGGAAGTTCCCCTAATACAGCCCTCATCAAGGTCGTTTTTCCGGACCCGACGGGGCCTGTGATGATGGTGGTCGAGCCAAGTTTAAACTGTATATCAATGTCCCTGATGGCAGCATCAGCACTGGGAGAAGGTTTTACTGTGACTTCGCGAACAACAATTGCAGCTTCGTCGGCTCCACTAGCACTATGAGGAGCTAACTCCCTGTTGGCGTTGCGAATTGATTGGAGTTCGACACTTTCGGTGGCACCGGATCGAGAAGGCCGTTTAAATGAGTTTTCTTCTTGCCTGTTGTGCTGGCGATAATCTTCCCACGAAGGAGCAACAAGGAACTTTTGGATCCGTTCGAAACAGCCAATAGCCGCGCCCGTCTCGGGGATAGCCGTCAAGAAGGTAGAGGCTGGCGTGGTCAAAAGGGTGATGGTGGCAAGCGACGTGATAGCTTGGTTCGTCGAAAGACTATCAGATCCCTGAACGCGTGCTTTGATCTCGTAGGCAACGAAGGTCAATACGGGGGCGAAAATCTGGGGAGTATAGCCGGTCATATTGGTTAAGACGACCAACCACCGATAACCATCGGCAGACTTCATCTCTTCAGCCCTCTGGCGTTGGATACTTTTCGACAATAGCCCGGCCAGACCCATCATCTTGACACTCTTCATAGCACCCAGCATTGAAGCAGTAGATGCAATACGGGTCTGGATCTTTCCGCTCCAGATCTTCTGTTTTTCGCTCGCAAACTTGGAGGCATATGTATTGATACCAGCGCATACTGCAGGATTATCAGTATGGAGGGTCAGCCAGGGAAGTGTGATTCTTCTTTCACTCACAGAGAACAACAAGAATGGGTATCACAGAGACGGCACCTAGTTGAATGGATAGTAGCCAGACTCCAATGGCAACTTCAACAAGTCGTGACCACACCTCATTCATGCTTTGCATGCTAGTTGCTATTCGGTCAATGTCGGTACTCATGTGGGTAACGGCAGCCGATTCATCATAAACACCATCTCGCAAGATCAGGGTCTTGTTGAAAATGAGCCCCACCAACCCTCCCCGTAGCATCGTTATCGACCGGTATAGGGCATGCATGTATCGCACAGTAGACAGCGCAACACCAACATAGATCAAGGCTGCTGCGGCGATGAGCCCTAGACTGTCGCTGTAGTATGTTTCAGACTTCTGGGGATTGCTGACAAGGTCAATCATGCGGGTGATAAGGAAAGGCTGGGCGTAATTGAAACCGATCAGACACAGTCGAGCTGGAACAACGGAGAGTAACGACCAACGAAGGCATTTTGCGCAAGCCCAGATTAATTCGTAGCGTCGCTCCGGCGTACCTTGATATCATCAGCGGCCATCTTTCTGGGGTGTAACAAAGAAGCAACCTACGTCGTCGATCCCATGTGATCTGCATCTCATCCCGTAACTTCTCAGAAGATAGATTTGGAGGATTCTCCCATAGATCATCGAGCGATAGCAACCTCTTAAAACCCTTGAGAAAAAGCGAATTGAGCCATAAGAACAACGTCCTGTTCCAGACCCCGCTGATTGCTTCTGGGGGGTATCCTTTATAGGGTTCCTTCAGGTCAGCCGTCTTTTTGCGGGACTCCAACCACCATACTAGGACCATGGCAGCCATGGCGACGACGTAAAGCGCGGCAATGGAATTGACATCACTCCGGAGAAAGAGAGTGCGAGCTTGTGGTATGTTAAGTAGTAGCGTAAAGATCAGATATACTTCTAGCACGGTTGATGGCCGGACAGCGCGGGTATGCTCAAGGTAGGAGAGCGGGTACATTGCCAGAGCGCATAGAAACGACAAAGCGGCGGAGGGGACTGACGCCGGTGTTCGCAGAGCAGGCTTCGTTGCCCATAGTATCAACAAGGTCAGTTGAGCAGCTACTAGGAGTGTTATGGCAGCCTAAAGATTAATCAAGTCATGAGTATGTGTAGCGATTTCAGGCAGTAATGACAGTGGTCAGCGCTCACAGTTTTCTTTAGTAGCGCTCGGTGACGCTGAGATGTGACGATAGGGCGTCCGTAGAGCCAGATGATCCTGAGGGGTACGATGAGCAGAAAAAGGGCCGAAGGGCCACAAGAGAGGATGGCTTGCTCGAAGAGCAGCGTGAAGTCGAAGCCGCCACGACACGAAGACGCGACAACAGGCCCAAAGACGTCATCGTCTTGAACGGTGCACGACTGAATGTTCAAGGCATTGTTTGATGCCATTGTGGCATGAATCCGGGGGACAGCCGTTTGCCAGTGGCGGACATCAAAGTAACTGTACCTACTTCCGCGGGGGGGGAAATATGGATCTCAGAAGCACTAGGCCAAGTCTGTACTACGTAGCTTGTAAGCGGCACAAGAAGAAGGCCGCGACCCCGAGCTCCGATCACGTGCATAGTCGCTCTCTAGGGCTTATTCGGAGGCTTGTTCGCTCTTCGATCGGGCAGTGGATTTGTATAGTGCTCCGTGCAAAGCACGGAGTACAGTAGATAGATATGAAATCAGTGTATGGTCATGAGCCAGGTAGGCCGCACACGCCTACAGTCTATGCTAATCACGACTTGCTGGGACATTCTACTTCACGGTCTGCAACACTCTCACCATGCCTGCCATTTCCCTTGTCGTTGGAGGCATTTCCACCCTCCTCCTAGCCGCGTATCGCTTCTTATTCCGCACGGGTAGACTTCCCAATGAGCCCAACGAGATTCCCACGTGGATCCCCTTCTTCGGCCACGCCTTTACCTTTGCAAAGGACAAGCGATCCTTCTATCGATGGGCCAGTGACAAGAATCACGAGCAGCCCTTCTCCGCCCTGATTGGCGGTCGCAAACACTACATATTCCATGATCCAGCAGACGTGGCCGCCATACATAAGCAGGGAAAGTCGCTACACATCCGTGGTTTCGTCCGCTTCATCTACATCTCCATCTGGGGCTTCACTAAGCGCGATGCGGACAAGATGTGGGGTATCAAGCCCGAGTGGCACCGCATCGACACCGACTGGCTGCTCCAACCGGAAAAGAACCAAGTCATTACCGAAAAGTACTTTACGAAACTGGAGGAGCAGCTAACGAAGCTGGATCAGAGAATCGAAGCCAGTCCAAACAAAGCGGTCAACGAGGCAGGCTTAAAAGCCGTGGTCGATCTGGAAGGCAAAGCGACTGTGCAGACCATGTATGGTGAGACGACGTTGGAATTGAACCCCGGCCTTTTGGACGACTTGACCATCATGGTCAGAGACGGGTTCTGGGGCCTCATGTTTCGCGCGCCCAAGTTCCTATATCGCAAATCCTACGACGCACGTGAAAGATTGATCCTAGCTTTTGCGAATCTCATCGAAAACATCGACACGAGAAAGGACGTGAGCACGTACATTGCGGAGAGAACAAAGTATCTGAACTCGCACGGCATCAGTCCCATGACGCAGGGGGCAGACTTGCTAAGAACCATGTTTGCGTAAGTACAATTCAGACCTCGATCATCCCTATGGTTGGCCCAAACATACTAATCAGCAAGAGCAGCTCGCTCCTCAATTCCATGCCCACAGGCTATCTGGCAATGCTCCACATCCTCGAGACGCCCGGACTCATCGACCAAGTAAGAGACGAGCTCACAGCGGCGGGCTACCAGGGCCTTGCACCCGCCGAGCTCGTCCAGATCATTCCGCAGAAAGTGCCTCTTCTTCGCTCCATCTGGCACGAGACACTACGCATGCATAACAACTCTCTGACCGTGCGGGAAGTCATTGCCGATACGCAGGTCATGGGCAAGGACCGAGCATGGGGTCTGCAGAAGGGGAATGTCGTTACCATCCCCTGCGGTCTGATGCATTTCGATGAGAAGTTGCATCCCGACCCAGATGGCTACCATCCACGACGCTTCTTGGATAAGGCTCTTGGTGGTGAGGGTGAAGGACATGCCAAGACCACCAAGCCTTTCGGGGGTGGGAGCACCCACTGTCCCGGCAGGGTGTTTGCCGAAAAGCAAATGATCGGTTTGGTGGCAGGTATTTTGAGGAGATATGATGTTGAGATTACGAGCCCCACGTACACGATTCCCATGGTCTCCGAGTTTGATGATATCGCCAATCGACCGCCCATCTATTTTAGGTTCTCCAAAAGAAAGGATGTCAGCGCCGCTGCTTAGGCGGAGTTGTGCTGGGATATGGACGCGGATGCTTGGTGCGTTAAGGACATGGTGATGCTAAGAAATTCTCAATATCTCCATAATGAACGAATGACGGCTCGTGACATGCATATGTGGTAATAGGTGATTCTTGTGCACATTGAACAGGGCCGACGAGGAATATCAAAGAGATGTCGCAAAAAACCTGAGAAGGGGTAACAGGATACTCGCACTGGTGGAGAAATAGTGTGGGCGGCAATCACAGAAGAGAGCAATTAAAAGGGAAATCTTGCATGCACATTACAATGCCTCGCTATTTCTTCACTAGTGCGAGTATCCGCTTTTCTCATGAAAGAGACTCCAGCTGCCCAATTACTTGGCCTAGCCGTAGACATCCTAGTCACAACTTTTTTTATTTATTCGAACATGAGTCTCTTCCACTACTCATTCGCATACTACTTCTTCTTCACTGAGCCGCGAGGTTTACACTCGTCTTCTTGGACCGGATGCAGCATAACTTTCAAAGGATACTGTGGGTTGTTGAAGCTATATCCCTTGCTCCAGTCATAGCCAATCCCATAAGCGAAAATGGTACCATCGGCGTTGAAGGCTGAGGCGGTGATGGAGCCCCCAACAGGTTTGAATGCCTTTAATCGCGAGTGCGAATCTTTGTCCCAGAAATGGAAGGTCCCATCTGCACCTCCGGTGCTAAAGGTGCCGTAGACGGGGTGAAATGAAATGGCATTGACGGAGTAGACCTTGGTAGTAGCGTTGACAGGAGCGTCGCGGTGGCATTTGAAGGTGAAATTCAGGCTATGCGATAGATCAGCAAGGAGATGAAGGAGGGATCACGAAGCCTCCCCAATAGATGATGTACCTGGAGTCCTTGTCGTTGACGTATTGGAACCCGCACCTGCCCTCGACGCTACCGATGGCATACCCAGAAGCGTCGTTGAAACAGCCCACAACCCGTGCCTGCCATTTCAAGGGGCTCTGCACAGCCTTGTAGATGGTGGTGGGGCTGCCAAGGTTCACAACCTGCAGCCAGCGATCGGCGGTTGCAACGACAAGCAGTTTGGCTTTGACATCCATGGAGTAGACGCGTTCCTTGCACTCGACAGTGGCTGCCGGACTTTGCTGCCGCAAGTCCCAATACTTGATGGTCTTGTCCCACGAGCCAGTCACGATCATCTCAGTATTGTTGACCTCAAAGGCACGGATACACTTGATTGGCTCGTCATGAGCGGCGACCTGCTGTGTAGCGCCGGTGTCTATGTTCAGAAGGCGGGCCGTTTTATCTACGCTAGAGCCAACGACGTTGTGGCCATCCTAAGTGTAGCGGTAGTGTGAGCGGGCCGTCCCGCTAGTTAAAAGAGGCGGGGGGGCGTTATGTACCTTCAGCCATTGACAGTCCAAGACGGGACCGTCGAACGAGATCAACGCTTTGCCTTGGCTAGTATGCGATTGGGTGAGGTCGTAGATGCGAAGCTTGGAGTCCCACGACGCGACGGCAAGGTGGTTAGCCGCGGGCGAGAAGGCGAGGGCGGCGACGGTGTCCGAGGGACCGTCGGCAAGTTCGATGTCAGGTCTTGAGGGCACCATCAGGGAGGCCATGGGTCAGTCGTAGCATCGCGGTTGGCATACTCTGGGGCTGGGGGGAATGGTTATTGTACTGTGTATAAGCAGTGAGATGGGCATGACTAATAAGGCGGGATCGGAATTTTGACGGGCCCGACGCACGTGGCTGAGATGCAGCACAACACGCTAGGCTGTTTCGGGGGGCCTAGTAGGCACCGGAGACAAATGATGCCGGCGCCGGCCGCTGTGCACTTCACCACTGCCGAATGCCATCATCTACCATCAAACTCCCCGAGATGCACCACTCGGACACAAAAACAATGCTACCTCAGCCAGCTGCGTCCCCGCGGATGGTGTCTACACAGGTCCCCTTGGTTCATGTTCCTCGTGCTCGCTACACCTGAGATGCTGCCAACTGTCGCCATCATGGCATTGCCCATTACCTTGACACAGCTGCTTCTGCTAGTTCTAGCATCGGTGAGTGCTCATTCTTGACTACAACTGACTGCTGCGTGCGACGCGTACTGAAGGCCAGTGTTGAGGTGACCATCTACGCTGTCTGCCGATCCACCTACCTCCTCTTCTACCATCCCCTGGCCAACTATCCAGGCCCCAGAATCGCGGCCATATCAAATGCCTTCTATGCCTACATCTGGATGGGTGGGCGTTATCCGTTCGAGATCGAAAAACTACACAATCAATACGGTCCCGTCGTGCGCATTGCTCCCAACGAACTCTCTTTCAGCACCACACAGAGCTTTAACGACATTTATGGTCACTCAGGGAAAGACCACCAGGCTTTCATCAAAGGTACTTTCTACGACCATGGCCTTCCGGAACCCGGTATTGTGACCGAACGCAATCCTGAGCGTCATCGTGAGACGCGGCGTCTGCTCTCCCACGGGTTCAGTGCAAAAGCGTTGAAAGAGCAGGAAGGCCTGTTGGTCGAGTACATCGACCTCTTTGTCTCTCAATTGGCTAAGCATGGCACGAAATCTACCGGTGTAAATATGAAAGAATGGTTCAATTGGTTGAGCTTCGACATCATTGGCGAGCTGGCGTTTGGGGAGTCCTTTGGCGCTGTCAAAGCTGCCAAATCCCACTTCTGGATCGACACCATTCACGATGGGGCCTACCTTGTCACAATGTTCCAGATCGGACGCCGGTTGCCTCTTCTGTGGCCCTTCATACTCATGTCCATACCGCTGAGCTTCAAGAAGAAGTTTGATCTTTTCTTGCATTTCTCTAAGAAGCAAGTCCAGGCGAGGGTCGCGAGGCAGCTTGAAATCGGCCGGCAGGACTTCTTCTCGAATTTGCTATCTGATAAAGCGGAGAACAAATCCGAAGAATGGCTGATTGCCCAAGCGAACGTCCTTGATATTGCGGGCTCGGATACAACGGCGACGGCGCTAACTACAATTCTCTATTTTCTCTCCAAGAGCCCCATCTCGCTGTCGCGATTACAGGCTGAGATCAGGGAGAGCTTCACCGCTAAAGGAGACATGACGAGCGAAGCCCTTCAAGGCCTTCCTTACCTCGGTGCAGTGATAGATGAAGGTCTTCGAATATTCCCTCCAACCGCGTTCGGCTTGCCTCGAATCAGCCCCGGTGCGCTTGTGGATGGATACATGGTCCCTGCTGGAGTATGTTCCCCTCTCGTCCACATTGTTCCATTCTCTTGTACTGATGCAATGACAGACCACTGTCCACACGTCCTCTTGGACAACGACCCACGAGCGCTCATACTTCACCAATCCCCGCAGCTTTTGTCCTGAACGTTGGTTGCCACCATCTCATCGTTTCTACTCCTCTACGTTCGATACCGACGACAAAGGTGCTGCGCGCCCGTTCTCGTTAGGGCCACGAGGATGCTTGGGACTCAATCTGGCCCTTTTGGAGATGAGAAAGGCCCTTGCTATGTTGGTGTGGTGTTTTGACTGGGAACTGGTGAATGCCCATGACATTGATTGGGAGAGAGATGCACGCTTCGAAGGCTTTTGGCAAATTCCGGAGCCAAGGGTCAGATTTGTGAGTGTGAGATAGACGAATTGGCCAAGGTTATGGTATTCGTGCGGACCAGCATGGTCATTGGATTGATCTCTGAATGGGCATTATAGTTCCCGGACAGGACGGTACAGGCTTCGTGGTTCTGAGAAAGGTGTTGCTAGATGCGGCGTCCTCTACGCCATGCCAGGCATCACTACTGCCGTCCATAGTTCAAGTACTGTATAGCATCAAATTATGTCATGTCGACTTGGAAGGACGAAATCCAGTCAACTATAACTCATTGAGGAACCGCCACGGTAGCATGATGCGTCACAGATGATGCATTTTGAAACGTGGTTTTAGTTTATTGTGTGACGTATGCATTCAGCATTTGTGTTGGCATCTTATTTTGAACCCAGCTTGTCAGTCGTTCTTCTGCTAAATTCCAATACAGGACCCTTTTTCGCCCCAGTGACATGGTCCTTGAGCAAAAACTCTTTCCTTGTGTCGCTTTCTTCCCCTTTTATATCGAACCGCCAGACAAGATTCGCCAGCGCGAGCGTCAACTCGACAAGTGCCAGACTCTTGCCAATACAGCCACGCGTTCCGATAGAAAAAGGCATATAAGCCGCCCTCGCTTGTACCAACTGCTCACTTTCGCTCTCCGGCTTGATCCAACGTTCCGGCTTGTAGACGGTCGGATCACAGTAGTACGCGGGGTTGTGGTGAACACTGTACACGCCAACGCCCACATCGTACCCTGCCGGAATATATTGACCGTCAATGGTCGCACCACCAAGCTGTACTTCCCGCCACAGCGGCCCGCCAGCTGGTGGGGACATACGCAGGGCTTCGTCGATGCAAGCGCGGAGGTAAGTGCATTGGGTCAGCGCTGGGCCGGGGACAATATCCGAGGGCTTCTTGAAT
The DNA here is from genome assembly GCA_028458525.1 of Ophiosphaerella herpotricha. Classification (NCBI taxonomy): domain Eukaryota; kingdom Fungi; phylum Ascomycota; class Dothideomycetes; order Pleosporales; family Phaeosphaeriaceae; genus Ophiosphaerella; species Ophiosphaerella herpotricha. The sequence goes on from JALNQK010000240.1 coordinate 20,392, forward strand.
CGAGAACGGAGCTCATTGCTGAGACGTGCGTAGGCCGCAGTGTTTTTGCTCAGATAGAAGAGGGTTGACGCCATTGCCGTTGATGTAGTATCCGAGCCTTTCAACATAGTTAGTGGGAAGTGGGGTTGATTAACGAACTCGGCGGTAGTAGCTTACCTGCAACAATAAGCGTGGCTGTCTCCGCTGCCAGCTCCTTCATTTCAAAACCTCGCCCTGTCATGGGGTCCTTTGCGTTCTGGAAGAAGGAGAATATATCCCCATTTGCAATGTCTGCATTCTTGATTCGTTGGCTCAACACTCCGCTAACGAATTTGACAAACTTGTTCCTTGCTTGAATGGATCTTGGAAACAGTCTTTTATCTAATCGCCACCAATGCAACTTTGCCTCTTGGAGAAGAACACTCATTCGCACGTTAGACTCTTCAATCGAGCTCATTACATGGCGGAAATCTTCCTTTTGAAGAGTGTCATATTCGGCGCTGAATATGACACTGGACATGATGTCAAATGTCAAGCGATCAACTGTACTGCATTAGTGGCTTGATCATGTAGAGGTCATACAATACTTTACACCAAGTAGCCATGTCTCGAGATTTCGTCCACTTCTGGTGGCTATCCATGTCCTTCTCCAATAACATGCACATTTTTTCAACATTTGCCAGTATCCTGGGCACAAAAACACGTAAGGCAGCATCCGAAAAGCCTTGGCTCATCACACGCCGCCTGCGGGCGTGTTCAGTTTTGTCCCGGAGCGTCAAGGTGTTTGGAGCTTTGTGGACCAGCACGTTGTAAGTCGTCGACTTCTTAAGATTGCTTCGCATACCATATATGTCTACATAGGTTAGCAGGCACTGTGGGTGAACGTGTGCAAGGGTTTTACCTCGAATCGCATCTGCACGGTAGAACGAAATGCGGTCGGGAGCGTACCGTACATAATTACCTGTTTTTCTGTTCAGCTCATGTAGACATGAAGATTTTAAATTGTATACGGTACCATATTTCTCGTGGCATTTCCAAAGGTCGATGTGGATGTCACCGCGCCATGCATGGTATGCCGAATACAGATTGGTGACTTTTGCAAGTAACGGCCCAGGGTATTTGGCAAGCGGATGGAAGTGTGCTCTGTATACGCAGACGGCCAGAGCCTTGAGCTGTGTCAGTACTTGCGTAAGGACTTTCTGATAGCATGATCTTCCAACGAGACACAGAGCGGCGCAGAACGTACGTATAAAGTCGTACTGATGACGATACCTAGAATCACTATAGAAATATACCAGACGAAGGAGGAATTCCTCCAGGCAACATTTTGCATGGTGGCACGATTGAATAACAGATTCGTGTAAGGGACAGACTGATGGATGGAGACGATCGAATTTCGCTTGGAATGTATAGACTAAGGGGACACTCTAAAGTACCCGAAAGCCGTAGTCGAAAGATATGCTCCCGCAACGAACTCCGAAGCTAAGATACCAAGAACAGCATACATCATCACACTAATAGCGCAAACATAGCATGAATCCCGACAGTTACGCTGATATGTTACTCAGGTTCTCGGCGAATGATGACGAGAGCGTCACATAATATTCGCTCGTGTTGGGACACATGACTAGGGGGATCATGCATATCCTCTCACTTTTGAATCAATAGCACGATTTCGCTTACCCCCAAAAAGAGTCCCGCCCGGGTACCATCGATAAGTATTCATGAAATCAATGTCGAATAATGAAGCACTCCGGCCGCCTGAGTTTCCTCCTCCTCCGTGCGCCGATCTAGGTATGTAGAATTGTAGGATGATATGCTTGGCAGAGTCTGACATTTGGATTAGACTGGAACGGGTTGGACTTCTCTGTTCGGAATGGTATAATCTCATCCTTTGGAAATATGACTTTTTCAGCAACAGAAACTGATATCCGACAGTCAATGGGCACATTGAGAGTCATTACACTGTTGCATCTGGAAGATGGACAGAACCAAAGTTGGTCAAGAATCGCATGCTAAATGTAGATGGCCTTGCTGTCGGACTTCACTACGGCCAGCAAGTATTCGAGGGCATGAAAGGTTTGTATATCAGTCCATGAACTTGGGATATTTGCGCCTTACTGACATTCATACGAGCCTACCGTGCTCCCAGCGGCCAGATCAACATTTTCCGCGTAGAGAGCCATGCCAGCCGCCTCAACCACTCTTGCGAGACCGTATCCATACCACCGCCGCCATATGAACACTTCTATCAATGTGTATGTCTTGCTGTAGCTGAGAACGCTGTTTACGTACCACCTCACGACGCGAATGCGTGCCTCTACATTCGCCCTCTGATATTCGGCAGCGGTCCGCAGATCAACAACTTACCCTCGCTTGAGTACACATTCTGTGTATTTGTACACCCTATACCTTCGTTGTATGGACTGGCGCCTCTCGACGCTGTGATTCTGGAGCATTTCGATCGGGCCGCGCCGATGGGCACAGGTTCCGCAAAGGTTGGCGGTAATTATGCACCGATCTTCAAATGGCAGCAAGAAGCCAAGAGCAAAGGTTTTGGGCTACTCTTGCATCTTGATAGCAAAACAAGAACGGCAATTGATGAATTTTCGACATCCAGTTTTGTGGGCGTCAAGAACTCGGACGGCGCTACCACGCTCATTTCACCGGATAGCGCAAGTGTAATGAAAGGAGTTACGAGCAAAAGTGTCTTCACGTTAGCTGAGCATTTTGGATGGAACTTCGAGATTAGACCGGTGCGTTACTTCTTCTGCTACTTACATCAAGGCTCATCAACTCTACCATAGGTGAGATATGAGGAACTTGAAGACTTTGATGAGGTCATGGCTTGTGGTACTGCAGCTGGGGTTGCCTCAATTAAGTCTATCACATGCCTTGGCGACAACAGAAAGTTCCAGTATGAGAAAGGTAGAAAGGACGACTACAAGTGCCGCGAAAGGATGGCATCCGCATTGCAGAGTATACAAAGGGGGCTTGTTCCGGACGATTTCGAGTGGTGTACCATTGTATTACCACCGGAAATCTATTACAGTTCATGCGCACGTGGTTTAAGGACGTGACAGTCAGAAAAAGGGCAAAATTGTTGATATAGCGGGCTACAAGTTCGTAACGCAGTACTGCCATACGAAGTGTTCTCAAATGTGATGTTGTGTAACAGGATATAAAGAAAGCATAGCGGTGACGATATAAAGAAAGCATAGTGGTGACATGTTCAAAGATATTCCCTTTGCGCCTTTTCGGTGAATACTAGGATACACAACTCGGGATGATAGGAATGAAGAGACGGTATCTCTCGGTGCACAAACAATTTCATCTGCCGCCCGATATCTCAGAGTTGAATCATGCCAGAATTATTCCTGGAAAACCAAGGCGGACACCTCGATACTCCATCTCGCAGGTGCGTCGGCTGGTGTTCTAGGATCCTTGAAGGCCGAGTGAACAGCTCGTCCTCCTTTCACTCCGCTCCCTTCTTTATGCGCATCGGAGTCCCAGATCTGATGCAGAATAGCTTCATCGCTATCTGCCCCGCTTGGATAGTACCATTTCTGTCCCTCATTGAACACGGGACTCCCTGTCTCTTCGTCAAAGTCTTCCAAGTGCGTGAGCACTGTTTTGATATCCTCATCACGGACGGTAGAGGATGAGGCAATAGCTAGAGGCGTATCGTAGACGGGACCAGCGAGTGATTGCCGAAAGTGGATAAGGCGATACCGGCCTTTGAGGAGGCTATCGGCTTCATCAGGCAAGTGACGTTTGACGCGCTGGACAACCGACGTAGGTGTATGGTCTACATGTGCAATGAGTGCAGGAGGGTTATAAGGTTTTGGATTATTCTTGGTGTGGCGGATACCGTGGCGGAAGATATGGGTCTTGCTTGCGTTCGGGATCACCCTTCTCAGTTGCCTTTCTACCTCGGGGTAGTAGGTTCTCTTTATACTATCCTCGTCGTCGAAATTGGTGCTGACCGGACGGGGAACTTTCAAGAGTACTTCCAGAGAGTCGTCGTCAAGGTTCACACATGACTCTTTGCCACGCAAATCGTGCAAATGTACCATCACGGGCATTGGCTGTATATTTGTAAAAGGAACACCTGCTGGTGGAGCCTTCTTGATGTACATGTACGCTTGTTCGCCGCTTTCGGGTAGCTTTGCGAACATGAGAGGGGTCTTGATGTCCCCTTGGGGGATAGGGCTGACGGTAACCTCATTCTCGGGGTCTCGGGAAGGGGTGCTCGATTGAGATTGGACTTCAGCTATTGCCATCTTGATAGCAGTACTTTACGTTGAAATGATACTTGGAATCAATGTGTGTGTGTGTCGAGGGACCCTAGTAGATAATTGAGAAGATCAATGTAAGAACAACGGACATGGAAGCTAGGTGTTGTTTATCAAGGTTTAGCTTCGCACGATTGAGAAGGGTCACGTGATGGTCTCCGAAACCTCCGAACAGGCATTCGGATTACGTCTATTCAGATGTCAATCTCATGCATCATTTGCGAAGGAGGCGCATGAAGTGGGTGGCTAATTGACCTAGCGTAATGCAGCTTCACCCTTGGAACCAAAATCTTGTCGAAGCTTGTTTTGTTTCCTCTGGCATCCGATATAGTTATAGAACCATGTAGTTGTGGCTGAACTACACAGGCTCTCTCGTACGACAAAAAAAGTGGCGCTCGCACGAGCGTAAAGGGTAGCAAGAGCGACGTTGAAATGGGCTGCTCGAGCCGGGAACGTGTCAGGTATGCCATCAGGAAGAGGTTCGACTAGTGCTCTACTAGCTACATCCATATTAGCTCACTGTCGTTGATTGTACTACGATGGTGTAAGTGGAAGGCAGCCAGAGGCAGCGAGCGCCCGTTTCCAGGCAGCGAACCGGACACCTGTTCATTCTGGCTTGCACAAACTATACAAACCGGACAAACTAGACAAACTCCCTTGGCACTGCGCCACAGATAACTAATTGCGCTAGAATTCAATACGGCGGATTCTTTACACTAACTTAGCCGAAGCGTGCTAAAAATATGCTTCGGCAGAAGCTACCCTCTTTCTGCTCAGCGAAACTCTTGGAATCCACAACTATTAGTATAAGAGGCCTAAGACTCTTTAAAGTTAATTCTTTTATACCTAAACAACCTCAAAATAGTCCTGAAATCTAGAGGCTTGTCAATACTTGTTATTAAACAGGGGTATAGCGTCTAAAGCAGATTTTGAGGCGATTACAAGATTAATAATAGTACTACTAACGCTACAATATTTTATTCTATACATTAATAGTTAGTAAAGAGATAGCTAAAGAATAATAATTATTATATATAGTTTAATAGACCTTTGTAGAGAGATATAAGATAGCTTAGTAGTAGAAATATTCTTATTACAAAGTACTTCTCGCTACGTACTAAGAGATATTAGGTTTATAGTAATACTAGGTTTATAGTAATAATAAGTTTATAGTAATAATAGGTTTATCCTAGGATAAACTATTTTTATTCTCTATCCTAGGATAAGCTATTTTTATTTGCTATCCTAGGATAAGCTATTTCTATTCTCTATCCTAGGATAAACTATTTTTATTCTCTATCCTAGGATAAACTATTTCTATTCCTATTCTCTATCCTAAGATAAACTATTATTAGAAAAACTCTATTAAGACTTTTTTAGAAGCTATTATAAGATTTTGTTTTTATAGATAACTAACTAATATAGCGTATAGATAAGAGAGTATATAAAATAGTTGTAGTAGTATTAATTAAGTATAGAAATATATTACTTAAGTAACTAAAGAAGATTAAGTATAGTAATCTATAGTAATATTAGCTTATTATAGTTCTTATATACTTAGAGTTCCTTATAATATACTATCTCTACTCCCTCTATTTCTTTTATTAAGGAGTATAGTAAGTACTAAGAGTAAGCTATAGGTTGTAGTTTATAGTAGTACCTTATATTAGGAGTACTCTTAGCCTTAATATTAATTAAAGTAGAGTTAGTACTATAATAGATTGTAATAGAGGTAAAGTAGTATATAGCTAAACTTACGCGAAAAGCTATTATATAGTAATATAATAGTAGTTTTCCTAGACTTCTAGTCTAATTACTAAAACTAATTTCTATATAGTATACCTAGTTTTACTACCTTTACTCTATATTACCTAAACTACCTAAGCTATATCTACTATAAGCTATTCTAGATTAGTATTTAATTAAATACTTTTTTTCTATTCTATTACGTCTAGTTTTAAAAAGCTCTTTACTTAGTTTTTCTACTTTACTAGCTTTAGAAATAGTATTCTCTATACTTCTAAGATCTCTTTAATCTCTTATATATTATACTTTATATTATAGTATACTCTAGGTACTTACTCTTATAATTACCTTTTATTATTAAAAAATCTACGTTAAACCTTCTATACTAGATTTATATAGTAATAGTATTTACTTTCTTTAGCTATTACCCTAAATAGTATATCTAGTTCCTAGGTTATAAGTATAGTATTAGGAATTAGAGCTAGGAATAAGCGCTTAAATACGTATATATAAGTAGTAGGTATATATAAAATTAAATATAGGCTTTATATATAGATTAAATTTATATAGAAAGTAGTTAAAAGTTTAGAGCCTATATTTAATCCTATATATACCTACTACTTGTAGCTATAAAAGATTATAATTAGTAATACTATCTTATTCTAAGTATATAGTACTAGCCTATAGATTTTATAGACCCTTAACCTATAAAATATATTCTATAGATAATTATATAAGTAAATTAAAGTAAGAAGTAACTTTATAGTTTATATTATATTATTTGTACAAAACCTTCTAGAACCTCTACTAGCTACTATTTATCTCTATATTTATAAGTATCTAATTCCTTACTCTACGTATATTTAGCTATAGTATTTAGGGCTACTTCGCTAACCTAAGGTAAAGGATAAAGTCTTCCTTTAATTAGTAATATAACTAAGGAGTCTAGTATATAGCTAATCTTAATACTTTAAGAAAATATATTAATTATATATATTAGAAGAGCTAATATTATTACTTCTATAAAACTTATATTATTACTTCTATAAAACTTATATTATTACTTCTATAAAACTTATATTATTACTATATAGTTAGTAAGCTTATTCTATATATTATAGGACTACCTATATATAGGTTCTAAGGTTAGGATAGTATACTAATAGAATTCTTAATCTAAGGTAATTAGCTAGTATATACTAGTATTTCCTAATTTTCTTATACTTTTATAGACTTTCTTACTATTATTTCTACGCCTATAAATTAACTTAATCTTTTCTTAAGCTATATATATCCTTAAGGATCTTATTAGTAGTAATACTTACTATATCCTTACTACGTAAATATTAACTTAATAAACTAGGGTTACTTTGTATATTAATATATAATTATTTATAATAATAATAGAGAACAACCTATACTACTTAGAGCCTTATAGAGTTAAGTATAGAACTTTACTTAAGTATTTCTATATAGTAAAACCTATTAAATAGTTTTTCTATTACTATACTACTACAAGTTAGATCTATTAATAGAGGCTAATCCTAAATACTATTTTAGCTCTAGATAAGATAGAAGGACTTAATAAAGCTCCTTATATTATTATGTATAAAGGTATTACTAAGTTTTATAATTTCTATTATTATCTAAGCTATTAAGAGTTCCTAAGTATAGTTACTATATATAGATATTAGAAGTTTAAACACTCTAAAGAAGTTAGACTAAGAAGCTCTATATATTAATAGTATACTACTTTATAGTAGAGTAGACTAAGAAACCTATAATAGTACTATTAGCACGTATTAATTACTTAGAGAAAAGACTAATAGGCTAGTAAGTAGTATAATACTATATATATTACTTATTACTAACTCTAGTATATCTTTAGTATAAGTATATATACTTAATACCTCTATTTATCTATATATAGTAGAATTTAAGTCTAAGGTAGTATATACTAGTATAAGTATTTCTATATATTTTTATATCTCTTTATTATTATAAATATCTTTAGGTTCTAAGCTTATAGTTACTTCTATAATATTATAGTAAGATATATCTTCTAAGGTAGTATAGGTAGTAAAGAAGTCTTAGTTAAAGAGTTATTTAGTAGTTAGCTAAAGATTAGAGTCTATAGGTAAAAGTAGACTATAATTAGTAGTAATAGTATTATAAGGCTACCTATCTATAGTATAGATTAGCTAAGGAAAGAGTTTACTCTAAGAAGATATAAAGGTATCTAGAGCTTAAGTAAATATAACCTTATAAAGTAAAAGCTTTAAGTAGATAACTTTTAGGTTTTTAGTATCTATAACTATAAGTACTAATAAGAAGGCTTTACCTACTAAAATAAACTACTAGAGCTTAGTAAGATTACTAATATTAGAGGTACTATACCTTATCTTTACAAATACTAGTATAAGTATAGTTAAGGAATAGCTTATTATTAGTAGTATCCTATAGCGTATAAGTCTAGTCTTATAAAGAAGGCTTAGTTAATTACCTATAAAGATAGTAAAAAGAGAATATATAGTTATATAAAGCTAGAATAGATTCTATAATAAATAAATAGTTTTAGAAGAAGAGTAGAGATTTTATAGACTTAGATCTAGGAAATTACTATACTTAGCTAGATTTAGATAATATACTCTCTTTCTATTTTAATCTACTACTTACTTATTTCTACTACTCTACCTACCTTTTCTATTATTATAATCGCCCTTTATTAATTTAGTATCTTAGGTTCTTTATATATAGTATTATATACAATTAGCTTCTAGGTTTTACTTACTATAGAAATTCTACTCTATAGTAGCCTCTATTATACTTAGTACTAGCCTTACTATACTAGACTAGTATAATTAGTATAAAACTTTTTTCTTCTTCTACTAATTATACTAATATAATTTAGAAGTAAGTAGTAGATATAAGTAAGTACTAAGCTTTATTAACTTTGCGTACCTATCTAATCTTTATATACAATAGCTTAACACTACACTACTTAGTTAACTTTAACTAAAGTAGATATCTAGCTTACTATCTTATCTATTAAATTAAACTAAATTTAAAATAATTAGTATACTACTATAGTTTTTAACGTAGCTAAAAGAACTTTCTACTACTAACGTAATAGTATAGCTACCTAACGTAATTACTAGCCTAACTTAAAGAAGCTTAGCTAGCTAGAGGAAGAGGTAATAGTTAAGTATATCCTTAATCTAGATTCTTGTAGTTTTGCTCTAACTCTAGCTACTATACGTAAGATAGCTAATAAGCTACTTACTTAGTATAGAGGTAGCTCTATTAGTATCTACAAAGTATATAACTTTATTAAGTATATAGATAGTTTTATAATACGTTTTAATTACTTATATAAAAGGTAGTAAGCTTTATATAGAAATATAGTTACTATAAGAAGCTAATTTAAGCTAGTATAGTATATAAAAGCTATATATAAGATAGCTAATAAAGATATCTATAACTTTAATAAGGCTAGCTTTATAATAGTATTAGATTTAAAGAGGTTTAAAATAGAGTTTATAAAAAAGCCTTTTTTATAATAGCTAGGAGTTAGTATTTAAGACTAGCTACTACAAGTATAAGAATAATAGATTTAAGTTAATATTTTATAAGTAAACTAATTAATTGTATTAATTCTATCTACCCTCGAGCTCTTCTAAATATCCTCGAGATTCTTAGCTACTAATACCTTAGCTAAAGTAAGCCTTTATCTAGGTAAGCCTTTATCTAGGTAAGCCTTTATTAAAGTAACTTTCTATTAGGGTAAGCCTTTATAAGAGTTAAGCCTTTACAAGTATTAGATATAATATAGTACTAGTAATTAAGTAAACTACTAATTATATATATAGTAGCTATTATAAGTATACAATATAAAATTAATATACAATAGAGCTTAAGATTAGGTATAAAAAGAACCTTTATAATATTCCTAAATAGATAGAATTAATACAATTAACCCTTTGTTTAATAACTTTAACTTTACTAGATTTAAGGACCTATCGAAATCTACCCTAAAAATCTAACAATTAAGAGTCTTACTACCTTAACTAAATCCTTAAAATACTAATAAAAAAACAAATACTTTTCGAATTTATCTATTAGATAATCTCGAAAAGTACTTAAACGAACGTACTAAGAATTAAACTTAGGACCTCTATAGTATAAACTACAACGCGTTACTACTATACTATACGCTCGATAAATACAAACTTAAAGGATTTAAGAATAACGCGAGTTATTAACTAATATATATAAAAACTCAAGATAGCTAACACGTTACAATATAATCTAATAGTAATACTAAAAACTAATACTAACTATATAGCTTAGATAACTTAGCTACAAGCTAGATACGTAGTATATAGAGTTTAGGATAAGATAAACCTAGACTTAACTACCTAGCTAATTTAAGAACTAGAAGAGGTAAGAGCTCTAGTAATAGCTAACTACGCACTAGGTTCAAATATTAAGGTTACAGCTAAATAGTCTAAACTATTAGCTAGAGAACTTAAAGTATTTAAAGAGGATCTTGAATACTATAAGGCTCTAGCTAAGCAATACTATAGTAATTAATACTAGTACAAAAAGGAGTAGACTAGTATCTAGTATATTGTAATATTTATCTAATCCTTAGTCTTGCTATATCTACTACGCACGTACTACTTACTAGACTAGTCTCTATATTAGTAGCTATTAAATTTAAAGTAAACTGTTAGTATAGACGAGCGTATTAAGTAAGAGTAAGTACGTAATAGATATCTTAACTTACTTAAACTAGTAAGAAATATATTAAATTAGGACAAATAGCTAGCTAAGTATAACTATACTACTACTAAAGCTAAAACTTACAACGTTATAGAGTTATTATAAATTAATATAGTTACTAAAGATTTCTTAGTAGCTATAAATAAAGTAGTACTAATATAGGCTACAAACTTTTAAGATAGTAGATAATTTATACTTAGTATAACCTAGAAGGAGATAATAAAACAATTCTAAGAGTATATAATAGTAATTTATCTTCTTAAATTAGAGAAAAATATAGCTACTTTTATAGTTAATAATACCTTAGTATATCTTGCTAGTAGTAGTAAATCTACCTAGAGTAAGACTAGGGACGCCTCTCTTACTAAAACTATACTACTTAATAACTAGAGTAGACCTTATATATATAGTAGTAATACTAATATTAATTAATATACTTCTAAGCGTCTTTATAAGTAAGAGACTAATATAGTAGATAGAGTATAATACCCTACTTGTAGTAAATACTATAAACTAAAGGATTGCTATTATATATACCTAGACTTAGCCCCTAAATAGTAGTAGCTAAATAAGACTCTAAAAGAGCTTATAGACTACAAGTATATAAATAATATAATATTTTAAGAGCTAATTAGAGTATAGACTAAACTATATATAAAGTAATTATAGACTCTAATACCTAAAGTTTAAGATAACTAACTAGATAGCTAGAGAATCTCTAAAGCTACGTATACTATAATAAATAACTATATTAAATACCTACTATATAACTTGTTTATACTTAACTCTAGTACAACTTACTATATTATAAATAACCTAAGTTGTATATATAGCTTTTACTAACTATCTTAAAATAACTTTATATAGGCTAGTAATATAAAGATATAGGTTAAAGGGTATAGCTTAGTTAATCTATTATTAAAGTATTAATCTAAGGCTAGAAGACTAACACTATATAATATAGCTATCTACCTAGATATATATTACAACCTAGTCTTATTTTAACTACTTTAGTAAAAGAGAGTCTAGTAGGATACCTAATTAGAACCTATAACTCTTAATAAACTAGATAGGATAATAATCTATAGTTTTATAGAGATCTATAGCTAATAGGTACTTAAGTATTATCTAGTCTATAATACGTTGTACTACGCCTATAAGTATATATTATAAATAGACAAGAACTTATACAAGGTATTAGTAGTACTTTAGTATAAAAGACTTAGTTATCTAGGACTAGTAGTAATTAAGTACTTAGTCTAGTAAGCTTAAGGGGTATAAGTTAAAGGAGTAACTACTATTAAGTATAATGTGTACAGTAGAGCTAAAATTAGAAGATAAATTAGCTGTATACTACAAGTTAATAATAATAGCCTAGGAGAGCGAATTGTAATTAACTTCTATGCGTATAAGGTCTAGAGTGTTAGTAAGGAGAAGAGCTAGATACTAGCTACTAACTAATACTCTAGACTTTAGTAGGACTATTACTTTACTAATAATAGACTAGCTAAGTCTATTATTAAGTTACTATTAAATCTTATCCTCTTCCTAAAGAATTAATTTAGTAT
>JALNQK010000241.1:0-32541 GCA_028458525.1 Ophiosphaerella herpotricha
ATTATTAGACTACTTAAAATACTAGTTAAGTTTCTCTAAACTTAATTTAATATTACAATTAAAGTAATTAAAGCTAACAACAAGATAGTAATAGTTAAAGCTAATATACTATAGTACTTAACGTCTATAGGTATTAAAGTTAAGCCTTCTGCACCTAATACGCAAGCCTAAAATAGAGGAGTAGAATACTTAGGGAGTATAATTAAAGAAAAGGTACAAATAATATAGCTAGACGCTAATCTCCTATAGGAGCTCTAGCTAGAGATTAATTAAGCTACAGTATACCTATACAATTAAATACTAAATTACCTAAATAAGTAGAGATCTCTGTACAAGAAGTTCTTTACCTAGGTAGCTAGATTAAATAGGATCGTTACTAGTCTATAGAGACTAAACTAAGCTTATCTTAAAGCGTATAGATATAAGGCCTTTGCAATAACTAATAATACTTATTAAGGCAAATTAAGACTTTAATAACTTAATCTAAAGGTATAGATTAGCTATCTTGTAGAGTATAGATTAACAAATATCTTTTGTATATAGATCTTATCTCTTAGAAAGGTAATTAGTACAAGAGATATAGTTTTTAATAAGGATACAATCTTTAATAGAAAGATAGAGGATCTTATAGATAACTTTATGTACAGCACACTTGAGGAAATTGTAGTATAGGTAAGATTAGTTAAATTACTAAGTACGATTAGAGATTAGGCAGAAACTGAGTCCTTCTACGAAGAAGATAAGATTACTTAAGAAGATTAAGGCGAGCCTTAGAGACAGCTGTAATACAAGCACAGACACAAGGTAGTAGAAGCTTATCCTACTCTACTATAAATACTACTGCTAGTAGCTTTCTTTACCTAATTAGAAATAGGATTAGATAATTATTAACAATTAGCTAAGACAATCCTATAGGTAGCTATATTTATAGCTAGAACTTAAGGAGGAAGTATTAGGCAATTTAATAGATTAACTATCGACAAAGCTTAAATAAAGTAACTAATTGCTAAGGGTATAAAGCTATACTTAAGCTAGCTCCTATTACTACTAAAATCCTACATGTTACTAGTAAGTTACCTACTTTGCGAGCTATTTAAAGAAGCTGAGAGAGATTATCTTAAAAGCTATAAGCTAATAAAGTTATAGGAGGAAGTTAATGCTGTACTAATTAAATAATCTAGGTAACAAATCCTTAACTACATATAGGTATATACCTACAAATTGGATTAAGATTACTAACTACTTAGATATAAAGCTTAGCTAGTTGTTAGAGGGGATTAGTAGTAAGATATTATATCCTAAGATACTTACGCTGCAACTCTAGTAAGCTGATTGTTTTGTATACTTATAGCAATCGCTGCTAAGTACAATCTTGAGCTAAAGTAGTACGACGTTACAAACGCTTTTGTACACGCTACAATTAATTAAGAGATCTATATAAGGATGCCCTATAGATATTAGAAACTAGGAACAATACTCTAAGTTAAGAGGGCGTTATATAGACTCTAGATCTTTCTGCTCTTATAGTAAAAGGAGTTTACTAAAACCCTAAAGGATTACAGATTTAAGCTAGTCCTACACGAGCCTTGCTACATAATTAGCAATAGAATAATTATATTCTTCTATATAGACAATATTATTATTGCGTACCTTAAGTATAGAGAGGGTAAAGCTAATAAAGCTGTTGCTTTGCTTAAAGACAAATATTTAATTATAGGTAGAAAGGAACTAAAATAGTTCCTTAGAATTGAGGTGATCTAAGATTAAGCTAAGAAGCTAATCCAATTATCTTAAGCCTTGTATATTAAAAAGATCGGACAACTTGTTACCTATACAGATTAAAGACACGATACGCTAATAGCTACAATTGAGCTGCTCCTACAAAAAGGGCTTACTGCTCTCTTAGAGATTAATAAATATTAACGTAAAATTAGATTACTACTATTTGTAGTAGTTACAACTAGACTAGACGTCGCTTTTACTACCTCTTATCTAGCTTAATTCTTTGTTAATCCAAGTAATGAGCACTAAAAGGCAGCCGACTGAGTACTCCTCTATCTCTAATCTACCTAAGCGCAAGCACTAGAACTAGGAAGTAGAGATACGCTCGACGTTGCAAGTAATACCTTATTTGCTGATAACACCTTAGATTGTAAGAGTTTATAAGGATATACAATTAAACTATTTAGTAGCCTTGTTGTATAAAGGGCGAGTAAGTAGGATACAGTTACTACTTCTATAACTAAAGCTGAGCTCCTTGCTCTCTCTTAAGTAGTAAAGGAGGCTATCTTTATTATACGACTCCTCTGCGAGCTTTAGATTACTATGTAGACCAATCTAATCACGATTAAATATAACAATACCTAGACAATCTAACTAGTAACTTAGGATGTAGTAAGGCTTTAGACTAAACTAAGGCACGTCGATATCTATAACTACTAGCTTAGACAAGAAGTCTTAAAAGGGACCCTGTAGATAGAGTATACCTAATTAGACAAAATAATTGTAAATAGACTAACAAAAGTATTACTGTTAAACAAATAGGTAAGGTTTCTTGATTAACTTGTATTAGTTAAGTGAGATTAATTAATCTTGAGCGAAACTCAACCCTAACTAGAAGAGATATAGGATTAACTCGAACTAATTACTCTGTAGCTAGCTAAAAACTAAGGTTTCTAGCTAAGGGGGTGTATTAGACAAGATATACAATCTAGAGAGTAAGTAGTCCTAGGATTATACCTATCCTAAACTATAGGAGGCTATCTATCTAGACTATTATATGCGAAATAGGTATTATAAGAATATTAGTTAATTACGTTATAATCTAAATAGCGTAGGGCTAAACTACTATAATAGAGATATTAGATCTCTACTCTCTATATAAGGTAACCTTAGTAAACTAGGTAGATTCAAGTATATAGAGCTGCTAGAGGGAGAGAACAATTAATAAGTTAATTAGAGAGCAATTAATTAACTTACGCAATTAATTAATTATTTATTACATCTATTTATTACAGTCTTGTGCCGTTCCCAGCAAACTGTGCACAACCTTTACCTTTAAGTAACCCTTTAATCTAATAAGTATATTTTTCTTTATTAGTCTTGTTAGTAGCTTTATAAGTTCTAACTATCCTATTATAAACTTTTAGTAGAAGTTTACTAGTCCTTAAAATTATTAAATCTTAGTAATATTCTTTAGTATTAGCTATCTAATTATAGCGTCTATCTTTACTAGGTTAATCCTTAGTTATCCTAGTTTAATAATAAATCCTAAGAAATTAGTTTTCTTTGTATAGAATTTGTATTTCCTTATCTTAAGAAATATCTAGTTTTCTACTAAGAGTTCTAGTATTTTATATATATATTTTATATAATCTTCTTTATTCTTAGAGAATATTAAGATATTGTCTAAGTATATAAATATAAAGACGTCTAGGTATTTTTATAGTATTATATTAATCCTTTCTTAGAATATAGCTAGTATATTTATTAATCTAAAGAGTATAACCTAGTATTTATACAATCTATATTATATTCTAAATACTATTTTCTATTTATAGCCTTTTACTATTTAAATTTAGTAGTAGGCGTTCTATATATTAAGTTTTATAAAGATTTTAGCTTTACTTATCCTATCTTATATCTTATCTATATAGGGTAAAGAGTATTAATTCTTATTTATTATTGCGTTAGTTCTCTTAAAGTCTATGTAGAATCTTTTTTCTTTTATTTCTTTCTTATCTATAAAGAGAGTTCTATATACTACTAATAAACTTAATTATTATATCTATTTATTTTAGAGTACTATTTTAATATACTCTTTTTTAATCCTTACTTTATCTTCTATTTTTTAGTAGACTAGGCTC
Source organism: Ophiosphaerella herpotricha (assembly GCA_028458525.1). Lineage (NCBI taxonomy): Eukaryota > Fungi > Ascomycota > Dothideomycetes > Pleosporales > Phaeosphaeriaceae > Ophiosphaerella > Ophiosphaerella herpotricha. The sequence goes on from JALNQK010000241.1 coordinate 3,867, forward strand.
TATCTAGTAGTTTTACCTTCTTCTAGTTCTATCTTTAGGTCCTATAGTTTATACGTTAGTTAGTAGTTTTCTAGTTCTATTAGGAGTTCTTCTTACTTCTTATATTCCTCTAAGAACTTTCCTATATATCTTTCTATACTTACTTGTAACGTGTCTTATTTATATATAATTTCTCCTATTTTCTAATTAATTTAGAGGTTTACTATCTCTAGCTATAGTATTCCTAGTATTATATCTTAGTATTTATTAAGTTAAGTTACGTCTATAATTAGGTTTTAGATCTCTAGATCTTATACTTTTAGTATTAAAGGTTTAGTCTTAGTACTAACTAGTTCTTAGAATAGTAGTCCTTCTATTATACTTAATTATTATAGGTATTTCTTTAGTACTTGTTATATACCTTATTGTTCTATAAACTTCTTTTATATAAAGTTTTAAGTAGCTCTACTATCTACTATAATTTAGATTTTCTTTCCTTAGTAATAACCTTCTATAGTTATATATAGTCCCTTTATTCCTTAGAGTATCTCTTTCTTAGGCTAGTACTTTATTTTAACTTTTTCTCTTATATACTTTAGGTATTTATTTTATATATATTTGTACTAAGGCTTTCTTTATATATATTCTATAGATAATTTATATCCTAGTTCTAATACTAGGTATCCTTTTTAGGTTTTTACTAGTTACTATCTATAGACTTCTTCTCTTTTAATAACTTTTATAAGGTTTTAGTTATTACTTCTTTTTAGCTATACTCTATTTATATCCTTAGGTTTCTTATATATCTAGTAGCCTACCTCTATATAGGATACCTAAGTAATCTTATAGTATATAGAGTAATTTAATTATACTCTTATATTATCTCTTTCTTTATACTTATCTTTTCCTAGCTTATTCTATACTAAGATATAGTACTTTACTAGTTTATTCTATATATAGGCGTCTTCTAGCTATTTTATTTTCTTTACTAATTAGGTCTATTCTTTTTATATAGGTATATCTCCTATAGCTACTATATTTATCTCTATCTAGTATCTAAAGGACGTAATCTTTATTTCTTTTAAGAAGTATAACTTCTATTTATTGTATACTTCCTCTATTCCTAATATTAGTTCTTATCTTAATAGGAATCTCTTGTCCTATACTAGTTTATCTAGTTTAGAGTTTTCTTAGCTCTCTATACTAAAATCCTCTTAATTCTCTATACTAGAGCTCTTTCTTTCTAAAGTATCTTTGTAATCTTCCTTTATAGTTTATAATAGGGTTAGGAGTTCTACTCTATAGGTTTCTACTTCTAATCTCTTATCCTAATCCTTATAAGTTTCTTCTACTTATTCCTAGACTTATTCTTTTATTACTACTATTCTATCTTACTTTTCCTATAGAAACTATCTTACTCCTTATTTTATATAAATATATATTAAGTATATATCTTTATAGTAGAATATCTAGTATAACTCTTAGTAGTTTTTTTAGCTAGCTACTACTTTCTCTTATAGTTTATCTATATATTCTTTAGAGTTCTTTCTTATCTTATTTATTTTTAACTATACCTCTTTTTTCTTCTTACTTTAGTAGTCTTTTGCAAAGTATCCTTTCTTTCTATAGTTATAATAAGTAAAGTCTTTCTTACTTTCTTTCTTCTTACTTTAGTAATCTTTTATATAGTACCCTTTCTTTTTATAGTTATAGTACTTAAAGTCTTTCTTTTTACCCTCTTTATTAGCGTCTAGGATTATTAGATCCTTATAGTCTTAGGTATTTCTTATTTCCCTATATTAGTTTTTCCTCTATTCTTAGAGTTTATTATTAACTTAGATTACTTATACCTTTATAGCCTTAAGTATCTATACTCTTTCTATTTAAATTATTTTATATTGTATTTTGCTTTTTAGTTCTTCTTTAAACCTTACTATTAGGGCTAGTTTACCTTATTCTATATTTATAGATAGTTATTTAAATATAGATATATACTCTAGTACTCCTTTTATTTATCTTAGGCCTATAAGTTTTTCTTTAGCCTATCTTATAATATTAGTATCTCTAAATACTACTTTAAGTCTTTTAACAAATTGTTTGTAGTTACTAAATATTATTACTATTATTTCTTTTTACTAGTTAGGTATATTAAGCCTATAGTCTAACTAATATAGATTAAACTACTTTATTACTTTATCTTTAAAGTATATTCCTATATATACAACCTTCTTTTCTTCTATATTAAAGTACTCTACTTGTATATCTAGATATAGTATTACTACTACTAGAAAAAGTTGTAGGTTCTTTCTTTCTCTATTAAACTTCTTAAGTTCTAGTATCTTAGGTAGCTTCTTTGTTACGCTTGTTCCTAGGCAGCCTGTAATACCTTTAATTCTTTCCTAATCCTTAGCTATAGCCTTTACCTAGGTTTTATTTTAATTAATATAGCTCTTTAGTTTATTATTTTATTTAAAGAGTTTTTTAATTACTATCTTTATTTATTTTCTATCTTTATAAAGACCTCTTAGGATCTCCCTAATATTTCTAAAGTTTATATTATCTAACTTATATATTTTAAGGAGTCCTTTTTTTATAGATATAGCTATTGTTATTATATAGCTTAGACTATACGCTACTTATACTTTACTCTCTAAAGTAATAATTGTTAAAGTATAATAGTTTACTAGCTATAGTACCTATTAGTAGACTTACCTAGGTACGTAGTAATTGCAATTAGAGTGCAACGTAAATAGATATAGGTATTAGGTTAACTATTAATAGGATAAAGTACAATAATAATTCTAAATTGCAGATATTAAGAGTATATTACTCTAGGTTAAAGATTAGGATTAATAATACTATCCTAATAATACGTATTATATTAACTATATACCTTATAACTTAGTATTATACTTAGTACAAAGTTACAACTTAGTAATTTGTATTTTACTAAGTACTAAGTTTAATAACTTAGTAATTTGTACTTTACTAAGTACTAAGTTGTTACGTATCTAAGTTATATTCTACGTTACTACCCTATACAAGTCCCTTAGACTTATAGCCTATTAGTATATTACTTCTTAGTAACTTAGGTTCTACTAGTTTAAATCTATGTATAGGGTTGTAACCTATAATACGTACACTAGTATAAGAGCTTATTACTAGTATTAATTATTAATACAATTAATTAACTTAAAAAGGGAGCTTATAAAATAATACTAGAAGCTAAGTTAATATATAATTAGATCTCTAGTCTTAAAAGAGCTAATAAAGTAGCTAGTAAGTATAAATTATAAAAAAAGAAGTAAATCTAGAAGAAAGGAGTCTTAATAAAGAGATAAGGAGAGGATATAATTACTTAACTAGAGGCTAATTACTAGATTAATTATAAATAGCGCGAGAGTAAGTAGTATTTAGGCTTAAGTTACTAGGCTTGCGCACGCTATAAGAGGTATAGAGAGACTAGGTATAACTTATATATATATAAGAAAGATAGAGAAGCTACTACTTAATTTATTATATAAATATATACTCTCTACTCTACTATATTATTAAGTTATATACTTAAAGAGGTATATAAAGTTAGTTAGGTACGTAACTTACTTATATATATAACTTACTTACTAACTACGTTATTAGTATATTATAATATGTATTTGCTTATTTATTTAAAATATATAGTTCTAAAGATAAAAGAGAAGGTAGGGTTAACTAAAGTAAGTATAATAACGAGCTTAGTCTCTACTATTATCTAATATAACGCTGCTAGCTAAGCTAGCTTATAAGATTTAGATAGCGATCGAGATAGCGATCGATTAGGCACGCGCGCGCACGTGCGCTACGAGCTAAGTGAGCCAATTAGAAGATTCCAGGCACGCCCGAACTTAGGGGCAACTCGTCAACTCGTCAACTACTCAACACAAATAATTAGTTCAACTCAATACAATTAATTAATTTAATTACTCGAATTAATTAAGTTTATTACATCAGTTTTGCGCACACCAAATCTAACATCAAATCTAACAATTAGTTCTGCATTCAAGGTATAGGAACTCAAGCCTATAGGTATAGATAATAACGCTTAGGGTATGTATACTATATAAAGTCTACAGGCTAGAGATTATAAGTAGAGTACTTACGCTACCCAAAAATTAATACGCTAGATAAATAAAATTTACTAATAGAGTTTGTCTGTACATAGACCTTTAATTAAGGATAAGACTAAGGTATATTTGAATAATATTATTATTCGGACGAGTAACTTTAGGGCTAGAGACAGTTAAGTAGTTACTATAACGGAGAGGATCGAGCGATTGAGCCTAGGAATAAGTGGGAGATGACTGTTATGAGGAGGATAGTTGGCTTAACCCAGCCAGAACGTAACTGTTGCAAGGAGGATAACTGGCTCAGCCCAGCCAGAATGTGTACAAAAACTCTATAATGGACCAGTAATAATTACGAACTAATAACTAAATGTTGTTCTTCTATTTTCTATTCTGTGCCTAAGAAAGCCTGTTAAACTGTCCTGATCTTAACCTGTCGAGATACTATATAAAAATAGCAAGGCGAATCGTTGGCTACCTCGGGCTGTGGGAACCGGCAAATCATGCACTAACATCTCTGTGCGTGCGGGCTAGTGTCCATCCGAGAAGCGGAAGCCCAATTTGGACTGCGTCGTCGGCCTAGCCCGTAGCGGCAACAGATACTTGCCACGCCTCGCTGGGTGCGTTGAAGCGTCTTCGCCCGCTCTGCTTGCCGGCCAGAATCAGCATCTTATCACAATCGCAGATGGATGTGCTTGACGAACGCTTATGCATCATGTCAAAAAAGACCCGCAGGCACAGGCTTCCTGGGCAAGACGTCACCCTGCCGGGCGGGCTCACTTGCTTGCCCTCCCCTCCTCCTCCTCCTCCTCCTCCTCCTCCTCCGGCAACCCACAGCCACACACAGAGCCCCGTTCCCACCGGCCGTCGTTGAACTGGGCTTTTTCAATCCAGACTAGCGCTCTAATCGCATTCAGGAATAAGGGCAGGGGGTCCTAGGTTTCTATCTTCATAGGCGGGCGAAACGCGCAAACACGTTGACGGCGCTGGCGGTGCGCAAAGCTGGCGCGTAATGCGCCGCGGCTTGCTGCCGGATTTGTCCAAGGGGGTTTATCCGCGATAAGAGCAAGGCAAACAGCCTGGCCAAGTTTTTGGTGTGCGTACATACGATTTTGCTTCATTGCGCAGACGATTGCGCGGCTTGCGACGGGGGCTGCCTATTAACTAGCTTGCTGGAGCTGAACACTCTGTGTCATGGGTTTTGTTGCCTGTTTATGTACATGGCCATCCACCACGCCGGATTGTGTCGCGCCAAAGCGCATGTCCCTTGTTGCCCCCGGCGCCCGTCGTGCTGGAAGAAGCTGCGCCACGTAAGCGCGAGAGGACGAGGACGGTTGGGGGCGGCCCGGCCCGGCCGGGAAAGGTGACAGCGGCCACGCTAGTAAGGGGGCTCGCGACCCCCGACGACCCCGCAACCCCCCCCAACCCCCGCTCCTACAACAACAAACAATGGGGTAAACAGCTTTCCTAGGATAAAGATATTTTTCATTTCCAAGAATATATAACAAACAGTGTAGGCTTTGTTTCCTTTGTGTCCCCTTTGTATTTGATTGTTTCTAGGGGCTTGACCCGATCGAGTATCAGCCCATGTTAAGCCTCACCAGCACGGACAGAAAATGACCACAAAAGTCTAACGTGAATGCATCACCAACCCTAGTCGCCAGTCTTTCCAGCTTTCTCAATCATCAGCAGCCATACTAAGTTAGGTGGGTGTGGAACGCGATTTTAGTAAGTTCGGAGATATTGCACGGCTTTTGGGATAGCGCTCGATTTGTGGTATGTATGAACATTAGAGCACTATATGAAGGTAATTGCACATGATATCCTTCCTTTTGGGTAGGTGCTAGATCTATTAGGAAATTCCGAGGTGGAAAGGTGAATTGAACGGGCATGTGAATAATGAACTTGGAATTGTGATTTTTGGAATATCGCATGATTCCTACCTGCCTAGTTAGACCCAGAACCGGACCCAGATCACGTGAATTGACATCAGACGGTCATCCGAAGCTGCCAGGGAGGGGCTTATCAAAAGGGGTATGAATAGATGTATTGCATGGATAAACAAATTAAATTGTGAACTGCCGCCATGGCACTTTTGACTAGCTAGTATGTGCGATGTGGATTGCGACATATGCCACTGGTTGGAAGAATCTCAAATGATTCATGAAGGTGTATACCCGAGGCCCCTGATTTGAAAGAGAGTAAGAAGCCTCTGCGTCTGTATGGGTTGTCAGTTTCATTGCGCGTGACCGTGCACCATTAGTGATAGGACTTTGCAGTGTAAGAGTACCTTTTGCTCATTTTTTGCTGTTGAACTTGGACCCAATGGAAATGAGCTCCTTATTGGCAGTATCCCAGTTCCCTTTAAAACCAAGAAGACCGCCTCCCCCTATTCTCTGGACCTTTTCGGACCCATTGTCTTGCCCTTCCTTAAGTTCATTGTCTTGGTCAGTAATCAATTCAACCTTGTCGACTCTGTCTCCTGTTCGCAGTGTCAAGGACTTGACCTTTTCGGCGTCCTCGAATGTCAGATCGGTAGAGTTGCCGCTCTGGTTTCCGGTGATATGATTGACGTGGCCGTCAGTCCAGGTCAGCTCGATGTCTTTGACTAGCTGTCTGTCTTTCCAGCGACCGCTTCCTGTATCGGTCCATACTTGAATCTTTTTGACCGTATATTCGCCATGGGTGAGTGTATAAGCTTTAACATAGTCACCGGTATCAGTACCCCCGGTGGAAGAAGTCGAAACATCAGCCTTGGTTCCTGTCGCATGCCCCAAACCAGACCCGATGTCAGCCATTTTCGGGACCCCGTGTTGTTGATCGGCCATTTGAGATCGGAGGGGGAAGAGCTGGCAGTTGAGTAAGAGAAAAAGAAGACTTTGGGTGCAAACTTCAGCAAAGCTTGGAGCCTTATCGCTTTGTGGTCGATGTGGTGAAGAACAAAGTTAAGGCAGATTAAGTAGAAGAAATCCCCGCATTATATACACATTTCAATAGACCTATTCAGCTCCTGTGAAGGCTTGCGTTCGGGTAGTACTATCGTAAGCCGATGCTTGGGAGCCGCGTTAATTAATCTGGGTTCCACTTTTCCGAGTTTTCTGCATAGACAAGCCAAGGTTGGTAGTCTCGACTTCAACAATTTTTGCATTGAAGTCTGGTGACTACGGTTCTCACCGGAATGATTGGCGTTTTGTGCAACCTCCAGAAATGGGGGCTTTGTTAAACCAATAACAGTAAAGGAAACCCTAGTCGAAACCGCCCATCAAACGAAAACTGGGGATACACAACACGCTCAAGGCGTCTAGAGCAGCCTTTTGCCAAATGAAGAGGTCACGAATAGAATAAGGTTTGAAATACTGCCTGGGTTGCAATATATTCCGCAGATGACGCATCCAATGACTTGCTTGATGGCGGACACAATGTTGCCTTTTAAGCTTCGTCGAACGGCCTCTAAATATTTGTAATCCCCAACTTTAGTAATCCACAGCAGGAGACCAAGCAAGTGAGACGAACGAGATCGAGGTAAGACGCAACGGAGCCAGCTAAACTCCATCAACCCGAACGGCGATCATTATTGACTGAGAAGCTAACCGCCGTAGTGATTTCGCACGCTCCGACGAATTATAGCAACCAAGTAGTCCACCAATCAGTGACATTGAATCCACGGCTGTAATGCTTACACAGAAAAGCTGCCCATTTCGAACACGCTGCACGTTAAGCTAGCAGAATGTGACTGCAGTGCATTGTCAGTTACTCATCTACCCCATATTGTTGCAAATTCCCATGCCAAGTCAGCTGAACAAGACGAGCACTGACGAGTCGACGACTGCCATGTCATACCATTTGCCATTTCCGGTACTCGGCTGGAAGGCGTTGACCACCTTTTCAGGGCCAAGGTGTTGAAACTGGCAAGTAGACGCAACTCGCCTTTAGCTGTGATGGGGCTGCCAGCGGCGCTAAGATGTGAGCATCTCTCGTCAAAACTCGGCCTACAATTTGCATTGACTCTGTTTATTCAAGATATTAATGCGCAACCTGACTTCGCCCGAAACCACAATAATCCAAAGACTTTCGTAGGCGATATCTTGTTTTAGTCATTCCCGATGCCGTGATGCATTAGAATTATAGTCGTTCAGTTCATGCAAGGAAGGCCCGTTATGCAAGTACCTATGCAGCCATATGCTATACCCGGGTGGCAAGCCCAGCGAAGCCAGTCTATGAAAATACGCTGATCTTCACCTCTGACACTGCACTCTGCACTATACGGGCATACCGAGAATGTCGAGACTGGGTGTGCTTAGGTCCTCCCACTACATGTCAGCTCACAGCCCATGATTGAGACTGGGGTTAGCGAGCGGGAGTTAGTCAGGAAGGCGGGGCCCTACAGATGATGCACGTATCCAACAAACTCCTATGACCACACGTACTAGCCTTATTAACTAAAGTTGGGCACTGCCTATGGTCCCTAAATGGAACTGGATGCACCAGGCCTATCACAGTATAGCCTCCCGGTCCGATTCTCGAACCATGTTCGAGCAGTGTCCTACGACAAACCTGCTATGTTAATGTCGACTTTACATAGAGGAAAGATCCTTGGCGTTTTGCCTACTTCTCGTACCCCCTGGCGGAAAGCCCTTGAAAAGGCTCCTGATATACTGCTGCCTACACTGCTGCCTCCGTCCTTCTAGTTGCCGCTGACCTTCTAGCCACTTCTGGGTAGCAAGTTGCACTAGCACATGCATCTCAGACGTGCTCTTATCTGCGATAAGGGAAATGAATGAGTAGTTTCTGAAGGTGATTAGGCTGGCGAATGGGTAGGGGTTGGGTAGGCTTACGTCAGACCCCGACCCCTACCCGGGGTCGGGTACCCCGAACCCATTTACCAGCCTAAAGGTGATGGCATCAGCTTCGAGCCCGACGTCGACATTAGCTTCCAATAGACTGCTCCCGTGCACCCAGAGGACTGAGCTTGGCCCGGGGGAGTTAGACCACCGGGGGAGTTGGGCCACCCCACCAAATTCAATTGATCGGCTTCAACGCGCAATATCTCTACAACGCCACTTTGAATTCAGTTAAGGTTAAGTACAGCCTGCTTCATATGTGTAGCCGCTTTGGAGATAGACTTGTTGGCCTTATTTACTGCCTTCTTCATAGCCTTCTCTGCGTTTGTCATCGCTGCCTAGTCTTAGGCAGCTGTCGGATTGAAGGGTCACTCAAAGGTGAAGATTGTGGTCAACAGGATTGATTCGATTCATTGCTCCATCTATGTTCTCCATCCAATCTATATACGCGTCTCTCCTAGCTTACTAGGATTGCCCGTCATCGGGATTGGAGATCCGTTATCTTTGTTGTTGTGGTTCGGCTCCACGCCGTTCGGATCGTGACGTGATCGACCAGTATTCTCGTGATAGCCGTTTGGCATGTGATGGTCTAGATGGATAGCTTCCCATGGTTCAGGATCGGCGCGATCCCAAGACTACTCAATCTCCGGATTGCGCATCTTATCTGACAGCAGCCTTAATCTTAACCAAGTTGCTAAACCGCTTATTTAGATTAATCCTAACCCGTTTTCTTGTATACCGGCTTGTAAACTGATCAACTTGAGCTTGTAAACGTTGATTCTGAGCTTCAAGGAAAGCTACCTTTGTATTAGCCCTTGAGATACCCTTGCCTGCCTTACTGAGCACGTGCCGGACATTTCGAGAGACTGATTCGGACTGCTAGAGACGTTGTTGGGCCTGGTAAAGATCTTAGGATCTTTGAGGTGTCTAAAAGACTAGACTAGGTAGTTAGCTTAATAATAGAGGAGTTGATAGCCGGCTAGATAGCTAATATACTTGAAACAACTAGACTACCTTTTATAGATTAAATAAGCTAAGTCTAGCAGCTTTCTAGCTAGCTTGTATAACGCGTTTAGATAGGCCTTCCTCCCTAGCAGCGTAGTAGTAGCTAATAAACGGCTCTTTCTTAATTAGAGCTATATTATCCAGGGTAGCTAGGTCTCTAATCTACTAATAGTACCTAGACTCAACTATAGAGAAATAGGTACAGTTAAGAGGCTAAAGGATATAGTTTATACTTAAATTAAAAAGTAAGTATCTATTTAGTAAATAGCTTACTATTATCCTTAAAGGCTTTAAAACTAGCTAGTAATAGATAGGCTAGTAAATGGGTCTCTACATCGGGAACTCTAAAACCGCAATAACTTTACTAATACTAAACTAAATTCAATAATTTTTAGTTTATTTTATAGCCATAATATATATCTATAACTTTGTAATATAAAGTTTCTTTATATTACTAATATTACTAGAATTTTTTAGCTACCCACCTTTTTTCTTGGCGGGTCTCCACATAGAGCTCCGAACTTGAATAACTCTAATAATATTAGTAATATAGAAATACTTTATATTATAAAGTTATAGAAATATATTATAGCTATAAAATAAACTAAAAATTATTGAATTTGGTTTAGTATTAGTAAAGTTATTGCGGTTTTAGAGTTCCCGATGTGGAGACCCATTCACCAGCCTAGATCTCCTTTATTCTGCAATCTAGCTGCTCTCCTGTCTAAGGGTTGCCCTTATTAAGCTAGCGCGTGGCTTGCGGACCCCTCAGGATCAGCGCGATCCTCTGGACTGCTAATCTCCGGATTGCGCATCTCATCTGACAAGAGGTGTGGGGCGCTGCTACAGCCACTTACACCACAAGGGCGTAGAACGTCACTTCCTGCACTATAATCCGGGAATACAGATTTGGATTTGAGGACAATTGTTGGGTGCATTGATAAATAATCTAGCTTTTATGGACATACGACTTTCACAACAGCGTTTCAGGCATGGGGCGTTTTTCCTCGAAGGACACCTGAGGCTATAGGAGCTCCTTCGCTCATCGTTTCGTCCACGTTAGATGTAAATCTTTCGGCCTGTTCATCTGCAAAGTCAATACAGGTTGACTGTCTTGCGTCAATTCCAGTAGTCGGTTTTTTGCTCGTTCCATGGTCTCTCCTTTCTTCGGGGTTGGTTCTACTGTGCATTTGCGAAAAAGTGTTGCAATGACGGCCACGAACTCTATCTGGGACATTTTCTGGCCGGGGCATATGCGAGGTCCGACAGACCAGGGAAGATAGGTGCCACGTGGAGGAGTTATCAATGTATGCGTCGGATCTTCTTCAGAGACTGGCTGTAGCCAGCGGGAAGGCTTGAATTCCAAGGCATCGGGGCCCCAAATTGATGGGGATGTGTGGAGCGCCATGGTATTGACGTAGACGGTGCATGGAGCAGGAAGCAGGAAATCATCTGAAGGTGAGTATGGAGATTGTATAGTTTGGGCTGTTGCGGTGGAGCGCATCACAATGGTTACTGGAGGGAAAAGGCGGAGCGTTTCGAGCTGCGATCAATTCATTAGCTTTTATACCGCTATGACGCGACGCACTATTCACTAATCTGACGAAGCAGGCCAGGTAGGGTGAACGGGGTAGTTTAAACTTACCATGACAGCCATACACCGTATTAGTTGGGGAAATGCTAGCGCATAGTCTGGCAGCAATAGCTTATCGCGATCGCTGTCACGTGGAACTCCTAGCACGCTATCAATTTCAGTCTGAATCCATGTCTGCCACTCGGGGTAGGTTGCCAGAAGGGCTACGGCGTAGGACATAGTGTTTGCAGTTGTATCAAAGCCGGCAGCAGTGAAGATGAAGAGACTTCCCGCGATCTCATCCTCTGTGAGATAAGAGGGCCCACGGACATTGGTGAGACCATTTGCTGACTTTTCCGTATCCGATATAGTGGATGTTTCCCTGTTGGTTTGGGTTTTTCCTTCATCTGAGAGTTGCACTAGTGTGCTCATGATAGTAGTCACATTGATTTTTGGACTATCAGTAGTCAGATCACTGGTGATCGGGTTTACAGAACCACCCTTCCGGCGTTCCCGGTCCAGCATATCCCTTGTAAGGCCAGGGACACGCATTAGTGCGACTCCTAATGTTTGTAAGAGCTGTGGCATGATAGGTAGTTTTAGTAACCAAGCGGGTAGGAAAGCAGCAACGGCAAGAAGCTCGGTGCATATCGAGATGGCATCGATGTATGACATCGCCTTTGATGAGTTATGAGGCAAGGGTAGAGCGAAGGGTTTGTGTTGGCCATATGCGATACGGGCGAGGACATTCATAGCAATTGTACGAAGGCCAACAATTGTTTGTGCGGGTTCGCCACTTGATAATGATGACGGTAAAGAAATCAGAATGTCGGCGAGGGTCGATGCTTGTTCTACGCTTTCGGCCCAGACGCTCGGGTTGATGCGTTCGTTCAAGGCTGTGGCAATGATGCGGCGGTGACGGGACCAGGATTCATCATCCACCTGGAATTAAGAATTAACGTCAGTATATGGTATGAAATTTCGATGCCTGTAGTGTGGTTTCTCTATTCATCTCGGGAAAGGATAAAGAGTAGCAAGGTATGTCGTCTTACCGTCACAATATTATTGCCCAAAAACCCCATAGCCTGGACAGTGATATCTGGATGAATGAAATCCTTTCTGCGGGTAAGAATAGTGCGCGCCATGGTTGGATCTGCACATATAAGCCGGTTCAGTCCTGTTGTGACCAAAACGAATGCAGGACCGAGTTGTTCGTGATAGGCAGCCTTGTTACGGAATTCCCAACCCCAGATACTGAGCTCAACGGAAAAGAATACGGCAGCTGGAAGCAAGGAGTGGAGTAAAGGCCGGAGCGGGACGGAAAAGATGGAGTGGAAAACCTTCACAAGCAAGTGGTTAGCTTTGGCACTTTTCAAAGGCTACCTAAATACGTAAAACAGAGGCCGGGTGTAGACTGAGTGATTTGAGATACCTCAACGTAATGTCAAAAAGGAAGAGGATATTTACGCTATCGGGGTCGTAAGGGCACACGACTATAGGTAAGCCCATAGCCAGCGCTGCACGATAGTTACGGTTGAGATACCATATTCTGGACGCAATATATATAAGCGTTACCAGAATTAATCCAGTTAACATCCAACCCATGATGTAAAATATACCGGAGTGGGTTGATTTATGATGCGGTTATCGAATTGTTTGGCAAGAAAGCTAGACAGAGGCTTAGGTAGTATTCTTTACAAATTCCTGGGTATCTTACCTATCAAACAGTGCTCAATTGATCGTTACCAGAGGCACTATATCTTGAAGAAATCGAAAATTTCCAACGTTGCAGAACACTTAGTATTATTAGCAATAGGCTTGTTGTGAATGGCGATAGCAAACCGAGGTATGTATGCTGCCTGTCCTCCTGTTTGCGACGTTTGGTATATCTATTATTGAGTCAGGAACGAGATCATTTCATACCGGTAACTTCGGTTCCGGATGGTTCGATTGTGCTCGATTGCTTGGCGGCTAGCATCCCGGTATTTTACTTAAAAGCGATGGACTGCCCTCACAAAGCGTCAAAGCTAGGACGTGCATCGGTCCGATTTACTAGGGGGTCCTAAGGTAATGTATCTCGTAAGATTCAGAATAGAAAAGATTTTATTATACACAATTTTGACTGGTAGAGAAGAGTAGCTAAATCTTTCGCTGGAAGCCTTAACTGTTCAAGGCTACTTGTTAAGGATCAAGTAACGATTAAATTTGAATTCCTAGCTAAAGAGCTTAGTTGAGTTGAAGCTGCGATCGTACGAGAATATGAGGCCCGCGGCATCCCTACCTAGCCTACCATAGTAGGTTCATGAATACCAAAGTTGACTTCATTTATTCTAGAGAGGCTAGTATATTTTAAAATTCTTGAAACCATTCTCCATAGCTTGTCTAACGTAGTTTACAAGCGAGTTGCGCGTACAAGCGAGTTGCGCACCCTACTAACTTTGCGCACCTCTTCAAGCGTACAACTCAGCAACGCAGTAGAGTAGAGAGTATATATTTATATAATAAATCAAGTAGTAGCTTCTCTATCTTTCTTACATGTACGTGAGTTGTACCTAGTCTCTTTGCACCTCTTACAGCGTGCGCGAGCCTAGCGACTTGAGCCTAAACGCCGCCTACTCTCGCGCTGTTCACAATCAATCTAGTAATCAGCCTCTAGTTAAGCAATTATATCCTCTCCTTGTCCCTTTGTCAAGACTCCTTTCTTCTAAATCTGCTTCTTTTTTCGTGATTTACGCTTGCTAGCTGCCTCATTGGCTCTCTCAAGACTAGAGATCTGATCGCACATTAACTCAGCTTCCAGTATTATTCTATGAGCTCCCTTTTTGAGTTGATTGATTGCGTCAATAATTGATGCTGGTGATGAGCTCTTGTGCCGGCGTACGCGCTTACGTACGTTACTCAGCGTACAAGCTACCTAGGGAGCCTCTAGTAGAGCTAGAGTAGCTAGAGTAGGCGTACGGAGCTCTTGTGCGCTGCACTAGCTCGAATCAGCTACTTATAGTAACTACGTCCTACATAAGGCTCGCTGCCTATCGTATAGATAGTTAAAGCGCGTCGTAAGACTGTCCGTACGCTTGACAAAGTTGCGCGCCCAGTAGATGCCGACAGGGCTGCCTATACGCTGAGTGAGTAGCTTATCAGCCATCTCACGCACAGCAACCAGAGTTGGAGCAAAACCACGAGAATCCAGATTGAGAATATACTCAACTATTACCTCCTCCTCTAGCTAGCTGAGCTTCTTCGAGTTGGGCTGGCAATCGCGTCGGGCAGTCATACCAGCGCGTTGGTTACACAGTGTTGATTCAACAACATTGTAGATTTTAGCTGCCTTTTGATTACTTGTAATTTGACTTAATTCAATAGATGAGATAGCAATCTGGATATCTGCTTCGTTTGAAGGCAATTGACGCGTACAGCGTAGAGCCATTATACAATGAGATAAGATGGGTGCGCAAAGTTGGTTGGGTGCGCAACTGCCTGCGTGCGCAACTCGCTTGCCAACCACGTTATCCTTGAAAAAGATCGGTTCGAAGTCGCCGCCTAGTACGTGTTTCAGATGGCGTATTGTGGCACTCACACATTTTCCTGCGAAAAGAATCATGGTAGATTGAGTCGAAATTCAGGTGGAAGCGCATATCAACGACACAGGTACATTAAGGCATAGCGTGGTAAGCAGGCTACAAGCCGGCCGCTCGGTGGGCGCTTGGGGCTGTGGCAGTCCACGCACGCGCGAGGCCCAAAACCATGACGCGGCCCAAATTAATTAAATGATCCAATCGCTGCTGAAGGCGTTAGCACCAAGGAGAAGGGGACGAGGCCTGAAAAGAAGCAGCATGCAGGGTGGCGCTGTAGGCGTTGTAACTAACTCGGACACGGCACGTATCCTGCATGCAGAAATCAGGCGGAACTAAGAAGATGAAGCGCAGATTGAGGAAACTTTGTACTATAAGAAGCATAAATTTCACCTAAATAACCGGGTGATGAGATATTGTCTTTGTGTATGTAGCCAGCACCGCCTCATGATCAGTAATAGCTCGCAGAGTAATTACAGACCGCGTATCCCACAAGGAAATAAAATCGAATCCATGCTCTTACTCTGGTATCCCTCTAACAAAAAGGGACGAACTGATTCAAAACTACAGAAATGATCAGACTTCTACCAACATATAGCTTCTACCTTTTCTTCCTTTTCAACGTGAATCGTCCTCAGGTAATCGCCATGCTCGTTCTCACAGACGACGATGTAGCGGTTCTTAGGGTCACTTTTACTCGAATGTTCGCTTTCCCTGTGAGCCTTAATTGGATTGTATCCGCCCCGCTTCTACCGAAATCTTTACTCACCGCATAATCACTTTGTGGTTCCCGTCGGTAATGGATTCTTGTCATCTTCAACGGCTTTCCGGAAACCAGGCGCGCTTGAAATAGCCGTTGACTCTGGTCGCTTCCATTTGTCCGTTTCGGTCGCAACAGAAAGAGCGATCTGCTTGCTACCCTTGAGAACAGTGCCCAAGTTTTTCGAGCTAATAATTCTATTCGACGATGTGGTACTAAGGGGAGAATGTATAAACGGTAATAGTAATTGTGGAGCTCTTTAGAAGAAATAATTCAGTCTGAGAAAGTGACTATTCAGCTAGTGCGGATATTCCTGTGTTTGTTTCTGTCGAAGATTTTGCTGCTTCTTGTAGAGTATCAAGTTTAGCATTGCTAGATTTATTTTATGCCGAAAATACCTCCTTGAAACATGCAGTGAGTGCTTCCAGCTTGAATTAGGCTGTGCTGAGATGGTGGAACATGGTGATTGCTCACTTGTACGCAGCAACTGCATCATAAAGGTCGGCAACCATTTTTATCTCGAAACGAGTAAATATCTTGATTAGGTTGAGCATGGGTGATATGTGGCGGTTGTCATTAGAGGTGTTGATAGACGCACTTCTATGACGAGGTAGGCGCCCAAAAACGTTCTGGGAAATTAGTTCGGCCCGGCGATCATCAGCATATAGTATTTGCGCCGTATGTGCTTCGCATCTCGCAAGCTCACTTGTAAGTTTTCACTTCAACAAGTAACAAGACGTCTGAAGAATATGACCACAGCTCTCAAAATTGGACAGCGTTTGCAAGGGCGCCTGGGAACCTATACCGTTTTGAAGAGTATACAAAAGAATGTTTGGACTGCAATGTAAGTAAATGCTTAGCAGCCGTTCAGTGATGCTCACCGCGATAGCGGCACAAACGCGGGAACAGTCATCATCAAGACTGCACCGATGAAACGCCTCAACAATGAACGAGACATATTGAACATGTTTCAAGGCTGCGCACATGTTCTACCATTACTCGATCAGATCGAAGAACCCCCAGCTCTAGTGTTGAAGTTCCTTCAGGATAATTTGCTTAATGCGTCGAACAAGAGAAGGTTAGAGAGGTCCGAGATCAAGCTCGTTGCAAAAGGAGTCCTTAAAGCATTTGACATCTTCCACCAAGCAGGTTATGCGCATACAGGTCGGATTAGAAATATTACATGTTTGAGCGGATCTAACATAACTGACTGATTTGTAGATGTCAAGCCTGATAACATTCTCGTCAATTATGGCGACGGGACGAGTCGCTTCAGCGAAGTAGAGCTGGGTGATTGTGCAGACGCGTACCGTGTCGACCCAAATGCTGATCCGTTTGAGGAGGGTCACGTCATCGGTGCAGCTATTTTTCGCAGCCCTGAAGCAAATCTTCAACTTCGGTGGGGTACCGCTACAGATATTTGGTCTTTTGGTGCCACAGTAAGTTTTTTCGATGGTCTATTGCGCCCGAATGCTACTTGTAAGGTTAACTAATATCTAATACAGCTCATAAGCCTTATATGGGGCCAAGACTGGCATATCTTAATACCTGAGGGTTATTCGGTGGATGACCCGGATTACCCTACGCAGGTTTTAGTCAAGCAAGCATCTATATTCGGCCCTTTCCCTCGTAGTTACATCGAAATTGCCGATGAAGAGAGACAGGGTATTATTGCGGTTATTGACAACTATATCAACGAAAGCGGACTGCGCAAGCCTTTTTCGATGGCCAAAGATTCGGAACTTACTGTCGAAGACAGAAACTTCATCTGTAAGATCATGAGAATGGATCCAAGGGATAGGCCCACAGCAAAGGAGCTGTTGGAGGATACGTGGTTCAACTGAACCGTTGGCTAATTTACCAATGTCACATTAAGAATTCCTACAAGCTTCTTTGACTAGTTTTTCGTATATTTCTCTAGGTATGGAGTGTTAGACTTGGTCACCTTGACAAGTGAAAGGAATGTCGGATAGATACCCTTCGTCATCCTAGACATGGAGCAGAGAAAACACTAACTACAATGCGGATTTCATGCTTTTGCACTGATGGTTGCTATGGTGACCATGGCAGAATGTGGTGGCTAATCAACATGCTTACGAGCATCAGTATGTAGCATGGAGCAAATATCATTTTGTGGTCGCTCAGTCATATCGCAGCTTAGCATGAGTACTGCGTGGCGTGGTGGAATGGAGTGGTACACATCCTTGCGCAAAGTCACGTTCACCGAGAGAGAACGTTTTTGCTCGCTGTATTCACAGAATGTTAGGATCAGACGTGCGCTTCTTCAAACGAGTCCCTTCGCTTCCACTTTGCTGATACGCCGAACATGTTTTATAATTGACGTATCTGATCTTTGCATAACTCAAACCAAACTCATCTGTTTCCACCAAATAATAATGCAAACCACTAATTGCCAATTGAGAATGTCTCACCTCTTAGTTTTAGAGTCTGTTCGACCTCTACCAGTTCCTGTTGGTTCCACCAACG
Source organism: Ophiosphaerella herpotricha (assembly GCA_028458525.1). Lineage (NCBI taxonomy): Eukaryota > Fungi > Ascomycota > Dothideomycetes > Pleosporales > Phaeosphaeriaceae > Ophiosphaerella > Ophiosphaerella herpotricha. Next base: position 22,187 of record JALNQK010000241.1, read on the forward strand.
ATCAAGTTGCCATTACCCCAGGCAGCATTGAATCCAGCAACATCCTTCTTAGAGTTACGAGTGCAATTGTCGATGACCCACAGAAGGCCCCTGGCAACATCACCGCTATGTCAGGTATCAGCATTTGATGGGCACAGATTTTGCTCGGGGTTAAAAACAAACGTACCAGGAACTAGACTCTGCTTTGTTGGTGATAGCTTGTCCAGTTGCGTGCGCCTGACCAGAGTAGCAAAACTCAGTGACACCACGGTTGGCCTTGACCGTGCACTTCTGGCTTCCAAGCCTCTTCAGGTAGTTGTAGCAAGCAATGACACCGGAAACGGGACCATATGCGGCCTCAGACGGACCACATTTAGGCTCGAACATGATGCTCATCATGTCCTCTGTGGCTGCGAAACTGTGAGTCGGGTTGATTATTGGTATTGCTGGGGAAACTCACGAATCTTGTCAAGCGGCTCGGCGTAGAGCTCAGCAGTGGTGACACCAAGAGACTCGAGGGAGGGAAGACCCTCACCAGGAACAACCTCGGAAAGCTCTTCACGAGCATTGAGTGGGTTGGCAGCGACAGCCTGCAGAGAGGCAGCGGCAAGGAGAATGGTAGAGAAGTACTTCATTTTGAATGATAGGTAGTAGGTCTAGGAGGTAAAACTTGGTGTCTGGCTCAGTGAGGTTGATGCTGAGAGTGCCGACTCAGTACCATACTTTGCCCCCCTTTTATACACTTCCCAACCCCTTGAGCATATTTTGGTACGAACGGCAATTCTTTACACATTCATCCGTTCCGCCCGTCTGCGTTCGTAAAGCTGACCCCGATAGAACCATTGATAAAAGGCGTTCTCTGACTGCTAGCCTAGAAAAGACAAATACTTGTATTACACAGACTTGTTGGACCACTTTCGATGCTCAGGCAAACCACTATACTGAAAATACTCACTTGGACCGAAGTGTTGGTCGTTATAGCCCCATTGACACGAGACAGGTCAGCATCGACACTGTTGTGTGGAGCTTCAGCTCAGTGAGAGGGAAAGGCATGTTTTTGCGGGTCGTGTGGGTAGCTCCTTGGCCACCGGTTCGATATTAAAATTTGGTTGAAAATGGAAATTATCATGTAGACGAATACCACTAGTTACTAGGTGAGATAAGCTCCGTGAGGCTCAGCTCAACGGACCATGGGTATGAATTGAAAATAGTGGCTTGGCTGATATGTTCCGGGACAACCGTACAAAGTTGTGAGAAGTGAAACCTCTTCAAATACCGTCATGATTGAATGATCTCGACTTTCCGGGAGAAAAAGCGCAATCGTGAGTGGACCAGGAACAATAAGCCAATAAATCACACCTACCACATACCTACATCGAGCTCCAAGCTCTTGCCCTCTTATTCCTGAGCGAATATGATATGGCTCGTACTGACGGTTGGCGGCACTTTGCAGACCTTGGCATCCAAAGACTAAGGTCTCGCCGTCTCGGCACGCCAGCCGCATGATGGCCAAACTAAGACATCAGCTTACTATGAAGGGAATTTTGAAAAAACCTAAACGATATTCAGGCACAATGCCACTTTTATTGCGGGGACAAGAAATCACGGCGTGGTAGACGTTGGTGGATCGGCGTGCCGCTGCCGCAGGGCTTGGAAGAACCGGCTCTCGCCTAATCTCACCAGGGGCTTTGTTGATCTTCACGTGTGATTTGCTCCACCAAGATTGTTCTAACCCATCCGGCGTCCAAATTTACACTCAAGATGAGGCTTCCATATTTCCTACCATATTTCCTACCATAACCTAATCTCATCTCTCATACATCACAGCAACTTCAGTCATTTGTAGTGCGATCGACCGAGGGAAGAGCTACAGCTGCGCCATACTACTTCATACAGTTAAGGATGTAAGTAAGCGGTACGTACCTAGGTATTTATCTGTCATCTATTAATAACATATCGCAGCATGCATCTACTTTGGGTCTAATTGGCCCGCCTTGCATGGAACTAAATAACATTTTCAACTATTATCGATCTAACTATTTCGTAACGAGATGTCTTTCTCACCGGCGCTGCCCGAGCCATATTCATTCACGAGCTATGTGTACAATGCGCTGTCAGGTGACTATAGGCATACTCCGGATCATACCGCGTTGGATCAGGCGACTCAATGCAACATGAACAAGGATATGCGTATCGTAGCGTAAGACCCCCAAAAGGTGAGTATTTTGGGAAAAGTTTTGCTCGCTCTTTCACTTCCTCAATGCACTTTTCTGTCTTGTGTGTGTCGGATTCTACGCGACGCATAGGGTTGCTATGTTTTGAACAATGCATGCAATACATTTCAGCAAGGCAGATCACTGCGAAGTGCTCGTTTGACTCGCATCTGGTGCAGAACATGCTATCGGTTCCCGACTTGATTCGCCTATTAGCTAGGAGCTTTGTTTTGAGGACGTCGTATATTACTGCGTTGTGTACCGTCGAGTGAGGGGCGGTCATAAGCAAAGCTGCGATGACTGTACATGCTATATCGTTACCCGCATTGTGAAGATAGTTCTCGAGGATATTATACTTGCGCAGTAAATCACAAAGCTTTATCTTCTTAGAGTGCTCCACCAAGCCATTCTCTGCGGCAAGAACCTGAGTGTCAATTGTTGCGATCACCACCCCAAGGTCATTGATATCGTAGCCGAACCGTTCTTTTAACATCTTAGTGTCGTTTTCAACAGCATGTCCTACAAGAATGATCGGGCGCCGTATCCGGCTGTTCATGCGACATCCATGAAAGAAGCAGTGTTCTAGTATCTGTCGCGTCTCTTTGATGTCTACAAACTTTGTGGTGCCAAACTGGAATCTCTCTGGGTGACCTTTACAAAGGTCTTTGTTCACAAGATGCGCATTGGGCTTGATTCGGAGGTGGGTAGTGTCCATCGCGCAGATTATACCCCAAGGTTCGCTCCAATCCACGACGAAGCGAGGGTCCAAGATGGAGATACCAAGCTCAGTGATACGGTTTGAGTCATACTCATACCACTCAGCATCTAGGCCAACAATAACAGCGTCTTCAATCAGATCTTCCTTGTGGATGTTGGTTTCTTCATACTTGAACTTGCGATTCCAGTTTCGCAGAATAGCTGATTGTGTGAGACCACCACGGGTTAGGCCAGCTTCAAGATCATTCTTGAGTTTTGTCAACAACACCTCTGGTGCTGTGAAGTACATTTCGAAGGTCTTGGTCTTTTTAGATTCCGGTGCGATGCTTCGGTAATTTTTACTGGGGAATACCGAGAAAAAATGTTTATTTTATGGAAGAACATTTAGTCATGACAATGTGAGTACACAATGGCATCATGAGATATTCACAGTGTTCCACTTTGACCGATGTATGCCGTCCCCATATGTGATACGAAGGATGATTAAAGGCCGTCACAATGTTTGGCAAGCTGTTGACCGTCCCGCCGACTATGACAGTCAACCTCAACTCGCTAAGCTTCTTGTCACTTGAGATCATAGTATCATTGGCCTTTGGAGTCTTCGCGAACCGTATAAAAAATCTTCCCTATTGCAAATTTTTACGCAGCCGCAACTGGACAGCCAAAGTTTGTTAATCAATCTGATCAAAAGGCCTCCAGGTTCACTATAATTCACCATTGCTAGGACTCTTGCGCAGTGTCCGAAATCAACGAAAACCCGGAAGTAAGGGTAGGAAAAGTCTGTCACAGGATTTATATCTGAACCAGCTGTTATAACTGTAGCGTCTTCAATGGATACCTGAGCAGTCTACGTATTTCTGAGATTTCGTTTTATTTCTTAGGATTTTTATTTCGACCTAGATCTAACAACACGTTGAACAAGACTAGAAAAGCCCAGAAGTAGAGTCGAATAAACAAATTATACAGCTACAAACTATCTTTCGAGCTTCTCCACGAACATTTATGCAAAACTGGAGTTTTAAATCCACACATTCGAATTTCCACGTAGCTTAATTATCCGTCAACAGAACGTGGTAGCGCGACATGTTTGAAAGTCTCCACAAGGGCTTATAGTAGCCATTTAGGTAATACGCACGCAAACAGTTAAGTTTGCACTACGGCTCAAAATACTCGACCTACAACAGCTAGCTTGCCTAACTATCTCAGATCTACCTAGTACAAATCCCATTGCCTTTTGTTCGTTGCGATTCTGCAGTTGAAAATGGCAAGAGCACTGTCATACGAACCAACCCCAGTTGTCGATTCGGCCCAAACATCAACAACATCACTACCAAGCAAAAGCGATCTCAAGCTCAAAACTGAACGACAGCAGTTCATAACCTCACAGCAGCAAAAACCTGGTAAAGATCATTATTCATTCCACATCACTTTTACTTTCGCATTAAGGTATCGTCCCGAGTTCCCAGTCCCTATTTCTCATGACTCAAACCCCACTCACAACAGACCCAAGGCCACGACCGCAGCGAACAATCCACTGCCCATCGCCGGGCCGATCGAACTCGCCGCGCCAGCGCTACCAGTAGGCTTAGCAGAGCCGCTTGGAGAAGCACCGCCGGATGCGCTGCTGCCTTGAAGATTACCGATTGCGACGCCGCTCACGCCTGTTGAGTTCTTGCACTGGTCGTCGGCGAGGAGCGTGGCGGTGGAGTTGAACTTGATGTCGGCGCACTGTGCGCGTTAGTCAGATACTGGTATAATAGGAAGAGTACGTACATTGTACAAGGCGGCACCGCGCTCGCCAAGCTGGATGACTTGGACGCTGGCGTCGAGGCCGTTGAGACGCTGGTCGGTCAGGCCGCTGTAGCCGGCTGCCTTGAGGCCTGCTTCGAGATTTGCGCGACCGGTTTCCTGTACGATGTTAGTTTGCATTTCGCTTCCTATCTCGTGGATGAATACCTTGAAGCAGAATACGCCGGGGCCGGTCTGATTGAAGCCGGGGACAAGGCTGATGTTGAAGCTGCTGCCATTGGCGCCAAGGGCGAGATTGACGTATGTGACTGCCCAAGGATGGCTGCCATTGAAGACGACACTGCCACCTGTGAGAGGCCATTGTGTGCGGTTGGCAGCATCATTTGTGACGTTGAGGTTGGCGCATGGGTAGTGATATTGGTTGGCAGGCTCCTTAAATGAGTCGCCGCGCCATGTGGGCTGGAGAAGGGCGAAGTGAGCAGCGGCGCTGCCAGCAAGCGCTGTGAGGGCAACAATGGAGGAGAGCATTGTGAATCAAGATGTGACGGTGGTGGATGGAGAGAGAGAGAGAGAGAGAGAGAGAGAGAGAGATTTGGCAAGCTTCTGGGAGAGTCAATGGAGAGAGTGAAAGTGCCCTGTTAGTTGCTTCCGCGACTGCCAAACATCTCACGCGCCCCTGCCCTCCTCTTTATACCTGCACACTACTTTACCCCACTGTCGCTTCCAGTAGTCCCACATCACCTTCCTTGCGGGTCAGTTTGCAGTTGTTCCGTTTCACAGGCGTAGTGCTCGCTTCCCAACGCCATGGTAACGAAAGGTCGCATAGAAACACGCGCATTTGGCCTACTTCATGGCACCATTGACCAATGGTTGTTTGTTCCAGACCAGACGGCCCCTGGCTTTACCCAGTTGTCTGTTTGCATGTTTGTGTGGCGCGAGCTACAGCTCTTGCCCTGCAGGTGTACCCTAGAGAAATGTGCTCAATGAGCAAGTTTCTAGCCTTGGCGCATTGGTTGCTCCCACCATTGGCGTTCTGGAACTAGGAAATTTGAGGCGAGTGGTACAAACTGTGCCTGCGCACATTTCGATCAATCTGATAGAATTTTGATTGATCAATCTAATGGGGGATAACATTGTTGCTCGGTGTGTGAGGGGACGGATGAAATCTACGCCATTGGTTGGAAGCTAAGCCGAGATAGGTCAAGTGTAAACGGGAGTTCACGTGCACAGATCAAAAGCGCCCTGCGAAGTTGGATGGAAAAAGCTTGATTGTAACTCGATTGTTAGTCATGGTATCTTGATATGCCTATAAAAACGCCAAGAAGATTAGGTTGGTGCTAGCTCAACTCAAAACATGCTGCTCTTCTTTTTCTTCAACTTTTCTCCGTTCGTCTCACTCTGCGTTCTTAATCCCCAGAAACTCTTCTTCGCTTTTGGCTGAGCTTGCGGTTTCGGCAACCCGTTACCGAAGAAACTGCTATGACTTGCTGTCGGTCGGTGTGTTCCAGGTGCCAAATACGGACCTGGTGGCTGCATAGGCGCAGGGGCAGGCCGTGGCACTTGGGCAGGCCGCTGTGACTGCCATGGGCCTTGAATCAGTGGTATCGAGTGACGATTTGACTGTGGGTGTGAGGGTCGCAGCAAGTTAGATTGATCGCCAAATTGCTTTCGCAGACGTTCCGTCTCCTTGTCTACCTCGGCTTGTTTTCGTCGTTTCTCTTTATCTTCCCGCTCTTTTTGTTTCTTTTCCTGCTCTAGGAACTGAAGTGTTTGTCTTTCTTCTTCCGCTTCTCGCCTCCTCCGTGCCTTCTTCATGGCCTCGGCTTGTCGCTTCTGCTCATGTGCTTCGGCCTCCACCTGAGCCTTCAGCCGCGCAGTTTCAGCATCTATCTCCCATTGTGCACGAGGATCCAGCCGGGGCCCCTGTTGGGGTTGTTGTGGTTGCTGCTGCAGCCTTTGTGACTGCTGTTGCCGCTGTTGTTGCGAATACTGCGATTGTGGTAACCGTTGTTGTCGTTGAGGTTCGTATGGGTGATTGTTCGTTTGTAATGGCGGAAGGGAAGAACGCTTATTCGCGAGATTGCTGTTTGGGTATGAAGGTGGCTGCATCTGGGCATTAACAGAAGCACCCCCTGCCGGCTGCAAGGGCACCTTCTCCCGTGGGTACTGTGATGGTCCACTGTAAGCTGGGGGTGGTGGGGGTTGCGGTGTCATGACGGGCGGCGTAAAGTTTGAAGCTTCCATGGGCGATGAGCCCTTCCTCGCCCTCATACCTGCACTATTCTTTCGAACAGCAGCATCGGTGATATGGAACTGTTCGCCCAGGTCACTGAAAAACAGGTCGCGAATCACTGCTGCGCCAAGCAGTAGCGCCACCTCCAAACCTTTATAGTCCTCAATCTCGATGCGATACATGTTGGGCTCCATGATTGTTATCTCCCTCATACCAGAGAACAGCGCCACTGCAATATCTGGCTCCTTACTCTTTTTCACTTTCTTCCCTGTCGGATCCGTTGATTTTCCCGTCATATAACACGTCATATCCTTGCCCAGCCGCCCCTCCTTCCTCCACGCAAAATTGACTCGCGGCGTACTTGCATCGGCACCTGGATCAGTCTGCGTGCGATCGAGATCGGAGCTACTCGGCATGCGAAAAGTGATCTGTGGTATGCTAAATTCCCAGCTAATTGTACTGCTCCATTTCGTGGTCTGCTGCTTCACGACGACTTGCGTGTCCGGGTTGTAGAGTTGGATCGCGAATTCGGTGGGGTAGATGGGTTGGGGTGGAGGGGGAACGCCGCCATTTCTACGGATCTCTTCCTGCGAGAGCGTTGGGTGCGTCCAGCCCGGTTTCGCAAGCACTTCGCCATAGAGGATATCAGGGCGATGTGAGTCAAACAAGGCTACTGCATATGTGTTCTTCGCGTCGTTGGTTGAGGGATCGACGTGGTGCAGAGCGTATTGGGCGTCGGGCTCTGAGCCATTTTGGGTGAAATAGAAGGATTCGTGGTGTTTGAGCTTGTCGGCTGAAGGCTTGAGAAAGAAGGCTACGCTGTGTCAGCAGGGCTGCACGTTGTTGGAGGACAAGGTGACGCACTGGGGAGGTTTTCGTCTAACATTGCGTCATATCGAGGCTATAGCGCTCCTGTAAACTAGTTCGCAAGCTGCAGGTTGAGGAATTGTGAACCAGCAGGTCGTGAGGTAGAGCTTTGCAGTAGTAGGTTGGCAAGTTATCTATATCCAGTCGTGAGTCGGATGGTCGATTCCCATACGCGCAACATATGGGGCTTAGGTTGGCGCACTCCTCGCTACCCTGCATGTCCGACGCACTGGCACTAAAACTCTGGCCAATGATGGGTGCCGCGCCACGCTAAGAATAGGAACCGCAGCCTTGCGAACGCGACTCCTCAAAGCGACCCACCCTCCTCTCGCCAGGTCCCCCAAACCGGATCAAGTTTTTACGTTTCCGCATTACTCAGCCCACGTGCCCTGGAAAAGCTTGCAACAGACGGCGTTGGGCCCAGCCTGAAGTTCCCCGAACAAGGCCGCAGGGCGTTTCACAATACCAACACAGCCTCCCACAATGCCACCACACCCACTTTCGCAGAGAGTGTGTGCATAGTGGTCTTTCAACAAACAAGGCAGAATTCAAGGCTGCTTTTGCTTCCTGCTGCGGGGTCTGCATATTTTGACATCGACTATCTCTATCTAGGTAACCGGTTTTTCGTCCTCCTCTGGCTGGTCCTCGATTACGCGTCCCACCCCTGTCTCATGGGCAAGACCTTCTAGGCGCCTCCTAAGCCGTGACGACATTCTCGAAATCATGACGCTCTGTGTTATTAAATTTTGGGGATTGCCCAACCGCACCTCAATCCTCCATGGATCCACAAAGATGCCTTGTCTAATCAACCCAACTATACGCGTGTTCGCGTACGAGCCTGCTGATGCTTCCTTAGATCGGGTCACCAATTTCAGTGCGTAACTATGATATGATTTTCGTTCTCTTTCTCTTTCTTCCTTTTTGCAGCCTCTCGAACAACTAGACGGTATGACAGCCACGCAAGGATCAACATACCGAGATTGAGCAAAAAGGCAGCAAGACCAATTCCACCTCCTAGACCCATCGATAACCGATTTTCGAGTGACCATCCTGTGTTTTTTTAGTGTATAATCCTATAAAGGGCTAATGGATCTTACCATCATGTTTGGCATCACTTTTAGTGTCACTTTTAGTATCACCTTTGGCGTCATTTTGCTGATTTGGGTTGGGGTTCGTCGTCGTCATCCCGGCGTTGGAATTGGTCTGATTTTTCAATTGCCCGGTGAGTTTGAGCCACCACTCTTTTGGTGGATATCCTTCACTCGTGCAGAATGTTGCAAGTACATTCTGCATTGCTTCATAGTCTCTGTCCGGAAGAGCTTCGGTACTAACAGACATTGCACAGTATCGCTCGCCAGCGTTGAATGCAACGGCGAAGGTGGCGTCAAACTCTGGCTGTTTGCATAGACACTCAGCATTAGTACATTTCCGTTGTGCGGCGATACCACGGTAGTCTTCCCACTGCTGCCATCTGCGTAGCGGACTGCAGTTTGCTTCGTTGCGGTTGCCGTCTTTGTCGTAACATCCAGTCAGTGCGAACTTTGCACACGATGACAAATTTGAATAGCCCGGGGTTGTTGTTAGGGTTATGTTCGGCCCTGAATGCAAAGAGTCAGAGAGTTTCTCTGGTGATAGAGAACAGCTTACCTCTCGATTCCGGTCTTGCAGAGCCCACTGCGTACACCAAACAAACGTCTTGATATGCCATCTCGGCAGCCCCGACATCTTTGTCGGCAAAGCATTTTTGCTTAGCACATTCTCTCACACTTTCCAGGCCCTTCACGAAGTTCGGGCCCCTAGTGCTTTCAGAACAGACGCACCCAACTGTCCGACAATATGTACTTCCCATAGAGATTTGCTTGCTGACACCAAGTACGCATGACTGCGCACACGGTACAAGACTGCGATAAATGTCAAGTCGGTCAACCGTAGCCCAATCATCGGCGCTATTATTCATGCCTCGTGAGAGGAGGATCTCTGCCTTTTGAGACCAAGCTGCCGAGCTCCCAGGCAAAGATGCCAATAGAAAGTCAAGGAAACGCATATTCGATTTTGAAGGTGGATATTTTCCGACGAGGAGAAGATGAATTAAAATCAACGACGAAAGGCTACTAAAAACTAACCTCGTAATGAAGAGCAGCCACCAATTTTTGAGATACTGCCTTAGGCAAAATTGCGCTCTACTTGAATCCTGAGGTTTCTGTCACATGTTGGGCAAGGCGCACTTGGTATCATTGTGCTTCGCGAATGGTGTTGTGATTTTCTTTCAGCTTCGCTGATTCACGAATGGCAGTTCCAGGATTAACGTGTCTGTGCGCGTGATGAGCCAGTTCGCGTGATGAGCCACTTTTACTAGGAAAATCAAAGAAAACTAACAACTTTATAGTATTATATCTCTATAACTATAAGATATTTTAAAATACTTCTTTAATATTTAATATTTCTAAAGGTAATCTAAAGAACTTAAGAAGATTATTTTTTTAAATTTATTAAAAAATTAAAATTTATTAAAAATATATAAAAATTTAGTTACTTAGAATTCTTAGAAAAATTAATTTAGTATAGTAATATATATACTAGGAGTATTTTTTATATTA